>CM060831.1:35085000-35302500 GCA_030762175.1 Metallyticus violacea | reverse complement strand
TAAAGCTGGTAAAAGCTTTATAAGCTTTTTATAAAAAGCTTTATAAAAGCCGGAGTAACCGAAATGCTTTGAGAGCATTTTTACATAACACAATGTCTTTGGTACAAATGCATGTTCTGTGTATGGCATGTTCCATGCACTCTATTAACCTAGTGGCCACAGCATTAAGCGGAATTGTTTCAATTTTTTACGAAAATCATGTAGATTGTATGGAATGGGCGTGAAAATTGTAAAAACCTCAATTTACGTGAGTCACCTGGTCTCACTGTTGGAGAAGACATAACCTGAAACAAAAGCCGAAAGCACCTAATTAGACTCAATATTTAGAGCAAAGGACATTGAGCACGTTAGTCAGGATGGTTACGTCACCAGATTCCAGAACCTTTGTTAGTCTTAACAGCCAGTGGCAAGTAAATGTTACTCGGTAAGCCCCTATGATGTGGACAGGCAGAAGGGAGGAGGAAAGGCATTGGAAAGAAATTGCGTGCAAAAACGGCACACTATAACGGCTATATTCATAGTCAACATTTAGGAAATGAACGCAATACTTAAGTTAAAGGTGAGTGATAAGTGAATTTCTTACATATGTTTCTGTTTTATAAACAACATTAATAGAAAATACTGAAACATAGTATCAGCTTCTCATCATTAAGTTATGAATTCAGCCTTATTAGAGCAGCTTGCTCTTTGATTTAACCTAAAATAATGCCTGAGGGAAAAATTTCACAGAGCAAGATAAGCTTCATATATAAGATTTGATCTCAAACACACACACACACACACACACAAACACAGAATGTTTTCATTCAAAAAAGAAACACATTTTAATGTTATTCAACGCCACTTATCAAAGTGCTACCCCATACGTTATTTTTACACTTATTGTAGTTATGTATTTTATTTCTTTCTGCCAGAAAAACATTGTCCACCTGAAAACGCACACACGCACGCACACACAAGAAGACGGAACTTTATTTCGACAAAAGGGTTTCTTGCAGACAGGTGGTTATTAAATCACCTGTTAAAAATCTACGAGCAGTAACCCAGAATTGCAAAGTGTTTGACAGACATACGTTGCTGCCATTTCTGCAATTTCACGTATAATACGACCCCTGTTGACTGGAATAAATAATAAACTATTCATATTATAAGATATTTAAATGTATATTAATAAGTACAAATCATTATAAATACTTGTCTGAAAAGAGGAAAAGTATAGAATCTCAAAACAACGATCGTTCTCACAAGAGGAATGTTTGTGAGCTTCTGTTGGTCATATTAGATGTAATTGCAAGTGAAAAGGTTGTTCCAATATTCTCAACAGAATCCTCCCTTAAATACTCTTTAATTCAAATTAGGAAAAAAAAAACAGGACAAATAAAACACAACAAATAAATAGAAACTACAGGAACACTATGCTCCTTAAAAAACAATTTCATATCTCTACACTCCCCTTGTTAAGAGGAAAACGCTTCTTGAATTGGTGTTCAGATATGTCTAAAGTTTCTCAATATATCTATATATCGTTTTTCTTTGACAGCATATATCCAGCATCAAATGTAACGTATTCATATTCGTAGAAACCGTTACCGTTTTATTTATTATTTCCTTGAGTCTGGTCAGAAATCAAGGGAATAGCTAATGACTAACATGAGGGAATGACTAACACTTAAGTGCGTATACTAGCTCCCTACAACTATGAATTATTAATTAATATCAATACTCATATACGAATAAGTACTGCTCATTTATAAGCGTTTACTTTGAGTACCATGTGTGACTGAACTTTGCCATACATCGGCACAAGAATGATGCCACTTATCGACTTTAGTTCCATTTCATGAATTTGCTGAACTTTTGGGACGGTGAGATATTTGATTAAAATGACCACCCGTCCTGCATTTTAAGAGACAGTTCCGTATTTGAGAGTCTCTTCCACTATGTATTAAGGGCCTGAAAAAAATACTCGGATATGTTTCGTATTTTATTATACGTCTGTGAATGTAACCCACCCCATTCTAGAAATCACTTGACATGAATCAATAGTCATTAAAATTTCGGTATGGTGTTTCACAGTATTTCCCTTTCTGCGTTTATATTAAATTTTAAAACACAAAATTTATACGATCTTTTCACTTTAATTTAACATGCATGATTGCAATCCCCGAATTTTATCTCACTGCTGGCTTAACAGCATATGCGTGACTCTTATGTCATTATTTAAAATGCTTTTCCTAAATAACAAACTATGATATTATCCCTTATTTGTTTGGTCAGCTTATATTTTACAAATAACTAAGGCACGAGTAACTTTTGTTTAAGCTTGAGTTGTGGCTTGTACAGGGGCTTTTTGAACGAAATTGACTTGATATTCGTTCTAAAGCTGAAGGGCTAAATATTTGTCCCAAATATGTAAGACATTTTCCATAATATTATTTCATGCCTTATATAGTTCCGAGTCACCAAATTACTTGTCTTCAACCAAATATTTAATGTTCACACTCCTATTTTAGGACCAGATTTTAACCCCAATAGCCATACACATCTAATTCGTGGAGAAAATGTGTATGTTTTAGTGTTTGCCTTAGTGGGAATAACTACAGAAAGCCATCGTGTTCTGTTTTCAATATTCATAATTTACAAATGTAAACATCTATGTATTTTAATACAGACAAATTGTCATTTTATTCAATTTGAATTAATATAATGGAAAAATTATATTAATTCTTTCCCCATCTTTATCAACCCCTAAGCATTCTAAAATCACAAAACAGGTTTTCTAAATAATGTTCGTTATTCTATTCGTCACTTTCAAAGAAGTGAAAGTGATTTATTTTCGCAGCTGCAGAGAAAGGACCAATAGTTCATGACAGCCTTCTGGTTCCAGCTCTACTTAGGTGGAGGACGTGCAATTATAAATAAAACCTTTTCACTGGAGAGTGCAAGTTTTGTGTAGAAGGGGGGGATATGACTTTGGAAAGAGTTGGTTGTGAAAATCCTATAAAACTCTTTGGCGCATGACTTTTTGGCACTCCTTCAAGGAAATACATGTAAGAAAAGATCTGCAGAGAAGAAAAATGTAGGAAAGAGAAGAAAATATGGGAGAGGGGAAAAGAAAATAGGGTGAGATGGGTACTACTACTAAAGTTACCATGTGCCCTAAGTTGTCAGCCTGCCAGAGAGGCAATTCTTGTACGTGATTGGTGAGTTCAACAGCTGGAAAGCTGCCAAAGCAGGCGACATCCAACGGAGGGGTCTGCACGAAATGACTTTAGAGAAGTAAGGAACTGCCTAGCTTAAAGCGTTCCTGTGCTTCTTACCATAATATTCATGTAAATTATCTAAATATGTAACGTTACAGCATTAAAAACGCCCGAAATGCATTTTAATTGGAGAGTTACGGATGTTTTGGACCGTAATTTAAACTCTCACAGCCAAAATAAAATAACAAGAGCTACTTTATGCAGAGTACGTCTTCAGTGCTACTAGCTAAAATTAGGATACAGTATTTGTGCACTACTTAAAGTGTAATCAACAACCATTATTCTTCTACTCGGTTTTAGTACTGGGAAATAATGTTCATTCTCTCCGTGGTCCACATAACTTTCAGAAACATAGGAGAAACGTAGTTTTATTTATTTATTTTTAGGTCGGAAGGCTGCTCGTTTGATACGAGGACAAATATTTAAAATATTATATATTTAAAACGTATTAAAAAGAAGTTACATAAAACGTATTAAAAAGAAGTTACATACTCCTGTAACCCAATTGAAGTGTTACGAACTAATATCGTACGGGACAAGCCAAGATGACTTTTTTCCCCCCTAACTAAGAGTACAGCTATATAGCTGCTTATTTAGTTTCGTTGGTATGCTACGCTTGAGCAATGATATATATCATAGTTCGCTCAGGAAAGCAACGTTGTCACGTCTCTACAATCTATTTCAGTACATGTTTAGTGCTAACATAAATCGGCGTAGAACTGAAAGTAAATAATAATTTATTCTTTACTTGTTAATTTAGTAAACTTCAAATATTCTTAATAATATGACAAAAGTGATGTATTGTACTCTAATCTGAATACTAGGCATATTACAGCCCATTCATAATGCCTGTGTTTGTTTCGTCTTCATCACTCGTAAATTTGATCATGTGACACTGCTACACAATCAATGTCATAGGTACCTCTGAAAGAACAAAGGACTTCCATTCCCTTGCGCTCCTGTTCAAAATCCTCCGTACCTCCACCCCCCAGTATATCGTCGCTCGTTTCGTATAGCTGTCCCTACCTCGAACCCGGAATACGACTTTACTGTCTATCCCTCGTCACTGAACACTTTTTACTTAATCTGATTCAGCGTGTCAGTTTCCATAATCTTAAAGTCTGAGATTGTCGAACAATAAAGTAATTTAAACATAGATAAAATTGTCATCCCAACTCTAGAAATCACAACAGTTAGTCTCTCGCTTCTTCTTCCTTCTCCTTTTCTTCTCCTCCTTCCTCCCTCCTTGTACACGAGAAAAATTATTGATCCGAGTATACGATATATAATTCTATCACTATTTTTATCAACGTTCTAAATATATTAAATATGTAATATTTATATGCATATATATCTTTAATTTGGATTTTTCTATATTTTATATAGCTGTGTATATAGTGCTTTGTATTTTTGCTGTTTTTTTAATAATTTTTCGCCTGGTAGAATGGAAAAGAAAGCCCCGTGGACTTAACTCTTGCCATGTAACTAAATATATAATAAATAAAATACATTTATAGTTTCCACACTTTACCTCTTAAATGTATCATTTTTCTCAACTTTAAAAAGGAAGGTTCAGAAGGTTCACGAACATTTCAGTTGATTCCATTATGGGGCTGCGGAAGGTAACTTCAGAATTTTAAATGTAACGATTATATAATTTTTTAAAGGTTTTGAACGATCTCAAACAGTTAAGTAATTTTTTCTCTAAAAATAAATTTTGAGAACATTAGAAAGATAGAGCAAAAATACCATTTTCTATTTGTTTTAAAACCACCCAAAACTTTAAAAGCGGTTTAGCAATTTTAATTGTTTAGTTCTCCGTGGACTCAATCACATGGCACGCCTTAAGTAGAGGTGTATACTTGCTTTCAGTATTGGATGAGTGCAAGAGAAATGATCGGCTTGCGTCAGAAGTGTTCAATAAGAAACATGGAATGCAAATGTCGCATATGAAATAAATTCACACTACTGGAAGCATGGAAATGTAAAGAATAGTAATCACGTGAAGATGAAGTCAAAAGCGAATATTAAGAATTGTTGGTACGGCAGTTGTGAATCCTCAATTAAGTCATCGCAAATTGACCAGAGAGAGCTGTAACATCTGCACTTGGATAAAACGGATACTAAAGCAACAGCTATACATTTACTTACATCAGGAACTAAGAGGTGCCCGACTTTTGAATGGCTGCATCAAGCAATTGGAGAGTGGTGCGCCGTTGAGTAACAATATGTTCTGAGGTTGCAACTTTTTCTTACACTGGACAGGTTAATTAACAGCATATGTTTTATTGAGGAGCTGAAAACTAAAAACGGTTTATAGTTGTTGAGTTTTCAGCAAGTCCTACTAAAGATAATGTGAGGGAATGATTAAGTGCAGCTTGTGGCTTTTGTTACTCTATGCATATTAGCAGGTGATATAGAAAGCCTAAGAAAAACAATGCGTTTAGATTTTATTGAAGATATTTTGTGAAACATTAAAACGCTAAAAGTAATATATTGGTTTATTATTATTTATTTTTACCTAGAATGTCCTATTTGCAACACCCTATATCATATGAAGATTTCATTTTTTTGTTTTGTTTAAAACATTATTGGTAGTAGACAACAACTATTAAATACCACGAATTAACAGGAAATTAAATTGCGAATTTTCAAATTAGTTCATAAATTAGAATCATACACAAGATTACAATGAAATTATTAACACAGTAATTTTAAAAGTTCTCGGAAAGTATAAGAGATGATAAAGGTTGTGCTGTCAAACTTTGCCATCTGCCCTAGGAACACCTGCACAAAAATTGTTTGGTGGAGAGCTGTAGTGCGTATAGCGAAGTATTGTCGTTCAATACGTGTACGTGTTACAAAACAGAAAACATGGATTATGTGCTATAATGAAGAATAACGGAATTTAAATGAGGGAATGTAAACCTCTTTCAATCAAAATTACTGAAAACAATGCACGATAGGAATTGTAGGATCGCCGATTGGTAGCTGAAATTGTTGAAGCTATTGCCCTGTATCACTTTTCACCGTGAAATTATGCATTAAAACTTTGAAATATTTGTGGTGCATATGTTGACACCGATTATAATGCACATTTTGAAACAAATTTTATTATGATTTCAGGGCAATCCAACATATTTTAACATCGTTCGTGACAAATGATGAAACATGGGAACACTACTATACCACATCCTGCAGTCGGAATAACACAGCATGTGCTTCTACACCACCAAGCCAGCCAAGTCCGTGGAGTCTTCCGGAAAGACAGTGGTTAATTTTTTTTCTAATATTAAACGAAGGTGCTAAAGGACTACCTTCCTGCTGAAAGACATTACGGTAATCTTCTGAACTAGTAGAAAAGGCCGATCTCATTGACGCAGATAATCACCATCTTTCATGAAGACAATGATGCTCACCACTTATTTTAATGTAAAAGGGAAATTAAGTATGATATGCTAACGCACATCTTCCCAAAAGTGAGCAAATTCCAGTGAGTGAGAATGTGCCGTTCTTGCCAATGCGTCCGCTGTTCCAACCTCTCCCCATTCTCCCCGTCCTTGTCCACATCAGATAGCTGGTAACGATATATCTAGAAGAATGTAACGTAATATTTCTGGCTTGTTTGCTCCTCTCTCCGTTGCTAACAGAGATCGCTTCAGTAACTGGGGGAGGAGAAAAGACGTCTATTGGCTTAAATTCTAAACTGGTATGACTGAAGCTTTCTTTGTTAACCCGATCCAAATAATTATGAGGTTTGTTAGTATTTCTCTTTTGTATTATTAATGTTTTTTGTCTTTATGTTCTTGTGTTTCTTTATAGAAAACCTGCGTGGCGAAGCCATTTTGAAATTGCTGCAATTTCAGGATAATCTTTGAATATTGTCTAAACTGATATTTTATAAAGTTTATTAACCTCTTTAATAATTGGCTTTTTTTAAAAAATGGAAACATATTTTATAAATGACATTATTTAAAGTGTCATGTTTAAAAGTTATAATGCTGATTGCGCCATTACACGAGAGCCAATGTTATCTTTGGATGTTAATTATATTCTTTGCTATGGTTAAACAAATTTCACATTCTCCCGTATTCGAAAGTTGTCTTTCTCCCCGCAAAACCCCGAGCTTTTCTCCTTCCAGGCACTTTCTAATTTAAACCTTTTCCGGACATCAACGAAGGGTGTCAAATTGAAGATAATAAGAATTTTGGCAGCAGAAAAGGACAAGTTGCAAAGAACATGTGCACATTCTTCAAGCTGTAGCGAAGCCATTTCTTGACAGATTAGACACCGCGTAAGATTTCCTGAAGGGCACAAGTAATGCTTAATTAGTCGATATTGTAATCAAAATACTGAAGCGATATTAAAAGCTGCGTAATCCGATTTGTCACCAGGACATTCACACAGTTGACAGTATATTATAAAACAGGCTATAAAGTTTGATAATATGTAAAAAAATAAAAAGAAAACATTTTTTTTATATCTTCAGTGGCGTAGCATCTTCCCTGTACTCTTTACGAAATTCTGCTAATACAGAAAAGGATGTTGATATGTTTTATGTCAAAATACCTGCGAAACTGAGAACATGTTTTGCAAAGGAAAAGTGGAACTGAGAAAATGAATAAAGAACTCCCTTTGTGTTGAAACGCAAACAGCGTGAAGCGTTTGAACTTTTTAAGCAGGCTCAAAAAGAAAAAATACGCATATCATATGGCTCGACTAATTACTAGAAGGACAAAATCCAGTGCCTAAACAGAAAACAACTCATTAGAGTAGTGCAGAAAGAATGAAAGTCCATTAACAAAAATTTTGTTCTCTTTGTGCAGAAGGCGTTACAGCTACAATTATAGAAGTTTGGGGAAATCGGCCAGAAACATCTTTACGTATATCAGACGATGCTAATATTATACATACGTACACATACACACACACACACACACACACACACATATATATATATATATATATATATATATATATATGCATGTACTTGAAGGCATGAGAAAATATATTTGTCCAGGCGAAAAAAAAATCTTCTAAGCGCGTTCAAAGGTATCCAGCAAAGCTGTGTAGGCATTGCAGCAGTTGTGTTATATGACATGCACTAAAGAACACTGTCTAGTAGGTATATGTGTTCCGTTAGCTCTGTGGCAGAGTGTGCAGTGGTTAAGAGCGTAGGTTCACCTTCCGGCATGAGTGATGTAGAACAGCAATGCCTTCTAAACTGTTCGACCACAGCTACTCTACCCTAAGTTCTCTTTTCAGATACTTGTGATTGTGACCATTACATTTACAGGCAAAGTGTCCATTGCAGCGTGCAGTCGCTGCATGCGCGTTGTAAATACAGCGTTTACGAGCGTCCCCGAAGTTCTCCGATCGACATGAATCTGGAAGTGTTTTTCTCTTCCTCCTCCTTCTTCCAAAATGGTGTACAATTCATAAGATTTATTCTGAGAGTTTTACCTGCATTTCCTTGTGACCTTTTCCTTGTGATAATGTAAATAAAAATTTATTTGCATACAAAAAAATATATAATCGCTTAAAATGTTTTTACGCCTCAGTATGTATAAACTTTTCTTAAAATCTTGACAAAAAGAATGTGAACTGGAATGTAATAAATATATAAACACATTTCAACTATTGGGAAAGTGGTCTTAAATGTTTGAGTGAGTTAGTAAAGTGTTACGGTTTACCACTTATCAGTAAAGTTTATCAGTAAAGTCGATAGTTGTATTTTTTTTTTTTTAATTTGTATCGCCAGATTTGAGAGATATTGCAGTTGTTGAAAATACTGAAGGCTATAGAAATTCAAATTCACTTTTATGAGTGTGCACTCATTCTTTTGCTAGCACATCGAATTTAAGGGGGAAAATGAAAATGGAGACAAAGGATCAACGGAAGAAGCAGTTAGTGTTGCCAACACGATGAATTTGCTATCACCACGCACCATACACTTTGAGAACTTTTTACAAAACAGTAAGTAATTACATAATTTGTTACCTTTAATGATTTTGTATGGCATGCTAAAACATAATTTTATTGCAGAAATGTATCGCGAGGAGCGCCACAATAATTCACGTGAATTATTTAACTTCCGCAGGCGTTTCTGCGGTTTTGGTGCAATGAGCAAACTTTACTCGTATTATTTTAAAATATTTTGTAAGTACCACAGAATTTGTTGTGTAAAGCATCTATGATTTGTGTAGGGATTTTTGTGGTATCCGGTGTACATGAGAGAGGTGTGAAAATGTATAAAAATTGAAAATGTAGCGTGCTGAGGTTGGGAGCCAGAAAGTCACACACACTTGTTAATGAGTTTAGCACGATGATCCTCAAAGCGTGTGCGGCGAGAAAAGCAGAATTTTTTATTAAAGCGGGAAGTTAAGAGGGGACAGGATAAAAATATAAACTAAATATAGGAGTAGTTTGTCTCCTGCACTAATATATACAAAGCTAGTGTGAGAAAAGCTCATTTAAATATAAATTAACCCCAATAATATGGTTAACTTTAAAGCCCCGGCTGTAAGTACTTGAAGACTTCGAGCACCCTCTTAAAAATAGAATATTCCTAACGAGATAACTTTTTCCATGCTACGACAAAGATTCACGATACCGGTGGAAGAGGGCAAGGTAGTGGTAAACGCTATTTGAAAAATCTTGGCCTTGAAAATTTTCTTGTGTGAAAAAATACATTTAAAAATAAATTAGCCCTAATGGTATGCTTAACTATAAGTCGGAGGTTTCGAATCGTAGCAAGGATACAGGTCTCTGGGGACAAGTTTGGAGTCTCCAGGACATTTGTTGATTTGTTTTATTTACGTGTGCTCTTTAACATCACAGGTCATCAACATCCCATTCAAATCCGGACATGAAACGGCCGACAAATTTTCCACAGAGATTTCTTCTTTCAGGCTTAAGGCTCTTTTACGTGCCGTAAATCTAAGACAGGGCTTTACTTCCTTCCGAAGGAAGCCATACTTATGATTTTTACACCCGAAAAAATCTATTGACCGTGGCCGGGATTGAACCCGCGATCTTGGGTGCACGAGGCAAGAATGGTTAACATTATTCCACCAGAACCGACGTATCCAGGGTAGGGAACGCTGTAGCAGATTAGAATATGGCAAAGTTAAGCCGTATATTGTGGTTCGAATTTTTTCTTATGTAATTGTAATTCCAATCAATAAGGTTTTTAAAACGAACATCGACTGTAAACTCTTTCAACCCAAATTAGTGAAACCAATGCACGATAGGAATTGTAGGATCGCCAAGGCCCAGTGAAACCCCCATCCTGTCTTATTAATATTTTGGTGGGATATGAGTTATGGTGTTCCCAAATTTCATTTTTGTCAAAAGCGATCGGGGACAACCTCCAAAATGTACGAAGCCACTCTGCTGGAACGTATTATATAGAACCCAAGCACGAATTTTCATAAACGGGCATGGACTCTTCCAGCAAGTTTTTGCTCCATCTCAAGAGGCAACATTCATGGCTTATTGTTTGCCTTTATCTTCCGGTCCTTGGCAGATTTTCTCGATGGAAGTACTGCATACCGCTATTTGAATTGAATTATCATAGATCGCCACCTCTCTATCCCAATGGTCCTCACGAGGCTGGATGGACCTTCCTATCTTAGAAAATTCCTTAGTAGGTGCCAGGAATTGAACCTTCCGGGAAGCAGTAAACAACGCTAACCATTAGACTAAGGAGCTGATCAGGCCTATTTTTAAGGTATCTAAAAGTATAATGATTTATTAAATAAGTAAAATGATTATAGATATGTGACTTTACAAATCATAATTTATATTAAATTATATAAGTATATTTATTTTCAAAATGAAACATTTTATTTCCAATGTAAACAATTGGAGTAAATGGTTTATATTATTATTAATTATTTTAAAAATTAGGACAAATTAAATGTGTTTTTGTATAATAGTAAAAGATCTCAATAAGCTCAGTAAAACTGCCGGTCTATCTATGAACATGGAGAAAACACATATCATGACAAATAGCCAACTAACACCCATTAGAGCCAACCCAATAGCACTGAGTTTAGACGCGCTGGACTCCCAACACTATTATATGGATGCCAAACTTGGAGCCTAACAGAAGCTCAAAAGAATCTAGCAACGTAAAATGGAGTGGAAAGTATTAATATTATCTGTGAAATCAAGAAAGATGTCAGAACTAAACAACGTGGCTCAACGTGCAAACACCTGAAATGGAAATAGGGTGACAAGACTATCAAGCAGCAAATGAGGACATATAATTATCCCATGGTTAGAAGAGGAAGAGGGAGGCCAAGAACGAGGTGGGCAGACTCCTTCAGGAAAGCAGCCGGGATAGTCTGAACCAGCGTAGCATGGAACGGCAGTACCTGAAATGGCCGAGGAACAGAGCTGCAGACAAAAGAGAACGATAGTTGAAGCCTGTAGTGAGAGTGATACCAAACTTAAGAGTACAAAAACTTATTAGACTCAGCACTTGAACCTTCTAGTTAAATTGTGTTAAACGTGTGAAACAAAAAACACTATAGACTTAACAAACTCATAGGGACAATATCTCATATGGACTAGCTCACATATGAGAAAGCGATGAGCTCCCCATTTGCGGAGGCCCTAGCCCTGGACGGGACATGAGTGACTCAATTCATTCATTCATTCATTCATTCATTCATTCATTCATTCATTCATTCATTCATTCATTCATTCATTCATTCATTCATTCATTCATTCAATCATTCAATCAAATCTTGAAAATGCTACTGATGAACTGTTGAAATTTGAGATTTCGTGGCTAGCAAAGTGATTTTGAAGACATTATGAGGCTCTTTTGCTTTAACACTAACTAAACAACGTCTAATTTCAACTGCTTTATCACATACAGCTCCGTGAATTTTCTTCATTGACCATAGATCTCCAATCTTAAATTGCTTTTCGGAGATCCTTCTGCAATTGTTATTATTATTATTATTATTATTATTATTATTATTATTATTATTATTATTATTATTATTATCATTATTATCATTATTATCATTATTACTATTATTATTACTATTATTATTGTTATTATTATTATTATTATCATCATCATCATCATCATCATTATAATGTACACATATATAAGCTGTATATGTGCAAAATATTCCATTACAACCTTGTTCAAAGGATTGAAGCATTAAAATAATTATTGTAAAATATACTCGAACTTGAGAATTCGTTTCTTACTTTGGTGAAGGATATCAAGCCCGAACCGAAAGCCATTGTCCTCGTGATAAAACGGATTGATTTGGTTTTTTTATAGACGCTCTTTAATATCTCAGGTCATCAGCGTCCCATTCTATTCAGGGCGTGAAACGGCCGACAAATTTTGCTCAGAGGCCTCTTCTTTCAGGCTTGAGGTTTTTTTACGTGCTGTAAAGCTACGACACGGGACCCACGGCTTTACTTCCTTTCAGAAGGAAGCTATACTTAGGATTTTTGCACCCGAAAAAATCCATCGATCTAGCCGGGATTGAACTCGCGACCTTGGATTTACGATGCAAGTATGGTTACTTTTACACCACCAGGATGGATGTGATAAAACGGCTGTATGACTATAAACCCCTCGATGTAAAAAGGAGGCTCTTCACGGTTTCACCACAAGATAAGCACTGAGAATACCATTAGAATTTGAAATGGCCTGGACGAATAATTAACTAAAAAGAACCATAGGACTAACGTTCAGGGGAACAGAGGCCGACCAGAAAGTTAAAAAAAAAACTTATGATGTTTATTCAGCTTTTCTGCTGCACCTTTTTACAGGTTTTGTATAAAATTCACTTCCCGCATATAAGGCAGCTCTTTGTGAAAGTGTATATTAAAAACCCAGAAGTATTTTCTGGCCGTCTCTTCCATCGGTATTGATTTTTAGTCTCATTAGGGCATGGTTCATTATAAAGCTGCACGATGGGAAAAGTGTGGATATAAAGTTGTTGCTAGGGAATGTGTCTTCTTCTTCTTCTTCTTCTTCTTCTTCTTCTTCTTCTTCTTCTTCTTCTTCTTCTTCTTCTTCTTCTTCTTCTTCTTCTTCAAGGCACACGCTTGTCGACATGTCCATTCTCAATTAAACATATCACTCTATCTTGTTCTTGGTCTTCCTACTTCGCGATATACTCTGGGTGTATAATTTAGTAAAATTTATGGTTTCCGTTCTTCTATCATTCTTAATGCATGCTTACACCAATTATTTTATTTTCATTAATTTTCATTTAGATGCTATATATTTAACTTTTTTCGATTTTTTGTTTGTTTGTCTAGGAGAATAAATCCAACTACTGCTCTTCAAAATCTCATCTCTGCAGTTTCTATTCTTTTTCCGTGCGTCCTCCATAGTCCAGTTTTCACTTCCTTGTGTTTATACTATTGATGGCCGAGGTCGTTAAGGCGCGGATTCGCAAGGGGAGGTCTGGGGCTCGAATCCCGCCAAGACCGTTCTCCCTAACTGAGGTTTTTTCCAGGTTTTCCTCAGTCATAAATGGCAAATGACGGGAAGGTACCCTAAACTATGGTCTGGAACGTTTTCTTCCTTAAAAAACAAACCCTTCCCGAATATATAATTCCATCTCATGTATCATCAGTGTCCACCTTCTGTGGTGCCTCAGTAGTAAAATTGGGTGTTGAACATCGTTCAAAAACAAAAACAAAATAAATAAATAAATAATAAAATAAATAAATAAAAAACTTCCATATGTTGAAATTGGCACTGTCAATACGTTGTATAATTTTATTTGCGTTGCTTTTGAGGTCTTTAATTCCTTATTGTTCCATTAATTTTTTAAATTTTATTTAGTCTTATATTCAGATCTTCATTTTTACTATATGATGCGTTAACACCTAGAAAGTGAAAACTAGAGCCTTGTTCCATTATTTCTTCATTAATAACTATCTTACATAATTGTTCCCTTTAAAAGTCATTAATTTTGTCTTGGTTGTTGAAATCTTTAAATTATATGTGTCCATGATATCTTTCAGGTTATAAGCACTTCTCTGTAGACCATCTGAATTTCGTTGAACATAAAATTAGACAATTAGACAATCTGAGGCGTTTAAGGAAGGTGTATGGAGAGATGGCAGACAGTATCAGTCTTTGGACAAAAAGTTTCCTCAGAAGAAGGTGGAGGCAGTCTCACTGTCATCCAAACTCTGCTCTGCCTAGTGCAGACCACCTGCATAATGAATATACCGACAACCTTATTCAGGACAGTCGGGGAACAACAACCACACAATTCGCTGGTTATCTTGTCTCTTTCGGTCGTGTCTACCAGATAAAATGTCTAAAAAGTGTGTTAAATGGATCTATCGATACCTAACAGCCAACTATAAGGAACAGAGAAAAAAAACTGGTTAGAGTTGCTTGATCATTACGCGATGAAGGTGACAATTTCTTCTAGAGTTGTAATGGTAGCTCAATTTTTCACTTTGAACCTAAGACAAAAAGATAATCCATGGAGAGCATGGATTACTTTGATCAATGGTGGTGAAACAGTTTATTTGTTAAAATTATTCTGAAGTTGAGGAAGAAATTCAGCCCCATCCATCCTCACAAAGATGCAAAAAAGTTCTTGTTTTACTGGACAAAAGATCACTAAACTGATGTGGGCCTACCTTCCTCATCCACATTGCAGCCCAAACATTGCACCTTCTGATTTCCATTTTTACTGAAGTGAACAACAAGCCTTTCAGTGGCGCATGTTATAGCGCCACTGATTCTTGTGCCCTTGTCTCACAAGATCAAACTACCAAACTTCAGACACTTAGTTATGAAACAAATGCAGCTAATGAACTGTTCAATGTTAAAAATGCTACGTATATAGTGGCGTATGGGGGGTTTGGGGAAGATATTGTAGCATTAAATTCGTTAAGAAGTAGAAGTGACAGTTGGAAAGATTGCGCAAAGAAAATTAGGATCTGAGAATGCACAACATATCCACTAGATCACGTTTTTTAACGGATTTCGAGAGTCGAGAGTGACAGCTTACGGAGATAGGACGTGTCTCGGATTGCTCCGGAGTAGCCATCTTGGTTGGCTTTCATCATGAATGTAAGTAAATCATTGATTATAAGCATCGTCCATTTCATAAAACAGAATATTGTTTGTGTTACAGCTACGTCCCTGGTCCGATCCAAGTTAGTTAAATAAATTTAAAAATGTTATTTTATACGAGAGGCTAGGAAAGAATGAGTGGTATCTAACATTCGTCTTTGCTACAGAAGCATCACAAGCGGTGGACACTGATAATACATGAAATGAAGTTATATATTGGGAAAGGATTTTTAAAGGAAAGAATCGTTCTAGACCTAAGTTTAGGTACCCCCCCCCCCCCGGCATTTGCCATAAGACTGAGGAAATCCTGGAAAAATCCCAGTCAGGGAGGACGTTCTGGTGAGATTCTAACCCCAGACCTCCCGCTCACGAGTCCGCGCTTTAACGACATCGGCCACCCATGGCGATCGAGAGAGGCTAGGAGAAGACCGCAACAATATCAATTGAGTTGTATGACTATAGGACTATATTAAGCACATTTGAGCAGAATACGGCTCATATTGCTATAGTTACCGATACACTCGCATTTATCAATTTTCATTTCAGTATTGGGATTACCAACGTATAGAACAGGACAAGTTATCAACCATAAAAGTAGCGAAAATGTTAGAAATAATAAAGGTGGCAAATGTTTAGGTAGTATAGAAGTAGATGGCAAGAATATTTATTAGGTTTGGAATTGACTAGATTTTGACGGTTGTATATGAGCACACACTAAGAGAAAAGTCAAAACACACCTAAGAAAATCCGGGTTGAGCGGTTTTATTATTTACCGGAGTAAGCTGCAGAAGCATAAAGCTTTCCTGCACATGTCCTCTTGAAGACGGAAGTTCAATATAGTTTCTTTGAGAGTGGTATTAAATACCAAATCCTCGTGCGGAAAGAAACTCGCACTGTTAGCAAAGCGCATTTGTCTTCCAAGTTATTTCTATAAAAATGTGTCAATATTCGTCTCATAGCTTGACTCCAGGAGCTTTTATTTCTCCCGCCTGAAGCTCTTACATTTCGAAGTGGCAGGCAAAATGCCGTTCGGATATCGCCAGTATCATAGTTTTCGCTACATTTCGGTACCGGCTCACATTTTCCACTCCACATATTCTCCCCTCTTATATATCACGCTTCCGTACCGTTTTTATTCCATGGCAGCAAAGTATTTCGTTTTTCTCTATCATTTTTCAGATAATGGGAAACAACTGAGATTGCCAGTTTCTGAACGACATACACTTTTATCATTCTTCGGGAAAAGTTATTCTGCTTTCCATGTGGAAAGAGAATGGGCGTTGTATTATTTCGATATAAAACTCAGTAGTGCCAATATCTGAAAACCTAAGGGAATCCTCAGGATCTCTCAGGAAAAAAAGCGAAAATAATGAAGGGATATATTTCTAAGATGGAGTGCTCGTAAATTTAATAAAAGTATTGCGGAAAACCGAGAACGATTTCATAAGCTTTTGGCACACAGAAAGGTTAATCCTTCTCGATATTCTGAAGCAGTTTTAACGCTCTCATGCGGTATATGTCGCTATAAAAATACCTGCTTGGTTTCCCAAATATTTATTTTATTATGACAAAGGCGCTTAGGTCACTTTCGGTCCACGGTTTTCGCTTTTAACTTTCAAACTATTGCGTGTAATTCAGTAACATTTTACCCAGTGATACTTTGGTGTGTTGAAAACATGATGATTTCATAATTAATTTTGAAAGTAGTTGCCATGAACGTTTATGGATTTCTATATACGCGCCTTCATATTACGGTTGGAATTAAGGCATAGCCCCAATCGTTCTCTCTCTCTCTAAGTTTCGTGAAATGCCATGGTTTTTGCGATATATGTTCTCTATCAGTTAAGTCCTGTAAAAACAATCTTGGTGGTGTTGATAGTTCTTTAGGAATGATAAGATCTTCAAAGAGAAAAATGTTAACTATGCTGATGACATTGTAGATATTTTGCTCATAACAACCAATATAATTTCTCATCGTATGAATGATTAAAATACTCAAGGAAGAGTTTCGTAGACAGGGAGGGTCAAAAGTAACTGGATATTGAATCGAGTGCAATTCCTATACTTGTAATGGTAATTTCTTGAGTGTGCACTGTAATGAGAGTACGGATGGAATACCTCAAACTTCAATGTGGGTACCTGTGGCGTTATGGTGCCACACAGGAGATATAGACCCGTTGAGTTTTGTGGCCGTCATTCCACATCCCTCGTAGACTTTTGTGTGATTCTACATCTATGGTCGTTAGCTTCGAGTAACAAACAGTTCCTTATTTACGGATTGTGACATCCCTACCCTTCACCATCTCGGAATAAGAACAATGAAATTCCATAGTTCATAGCTGCGGCTACACGTGCTCGCTCCCTTACAGACAGACGATGAGCCATTTTTGTTATTGTGTGTAACTCCTCTCACGGACATCATCTGTACTTCCAACGCACGAAAGTCCAACTCTTATTTAGTGATGTAATATTATACATTATTTCCATTATGATGTCAATGATATTAACAAGTCTACGTCATTCATTAATACCCAGTTACTTTCCCCCGCTCTGTAGGCTGCGGTATTCAGTGGCATATGTAAGAAGATTGAGTACAAATTATGTGTAGATACTTCATATTGTGTACTGTATTGCTTGTAACACAAAGCAAAGACTCTTGAAGATCCGGTAACAACAGAACAGTTCACATACATCACTCTACTGCCTAGGATAGCGAAATGGGCATGGGTATGCGAAAAACGGGCTCAAATGTAGCGCCGTAACTCGTGTTCTTTTATAATCAGGCTTCAAATGCAATAAGTTGTGGCATTGTCCAATTTTTCACTGAATTATGTTCATTAGTTTGGATGATTAACGAAAAAATAAGGACCAAGAGAGAGCAAATTATTTGATATTACCAATAATAAAATGGCATATTCAGGGTACATTCCAAGCCTAGCTCCTTGTTCTAAACACTCAATCTTTCAATGCTTGTATGGGAGCCTTCAGGAAAAGTTAAACACGCAAAACATCCAAACCTTACTGTAGAACGCTAATTGGTCGCACAGAATATACAGCAAGTTTATTTGAGTAATGGACCAGCAGAACGCGGGCTGCGTACTGGAAGAAGTCAGTCGTGAAATCCGTACATGCATATGCTGGTAGCTGGTTTGATGGAGCTTGTCAGCAAGTGATTGGTGTGTTACTCGGTACTTTCACTGTGTGTAAATGTGTGCTATTGTTCTTCGTTAGTTATGCCTCTACATAAATATAATCTTGAAGAACGGGTTTTATTTACGACACATATGTTAAAACTGATCATTGCAGAGAAGTGATAAGGCGGTTTGCAAGAAAATATTCGGAAATAGTGTTTTAGGTAGAGAAATTATTCGCCCACTTGTTAAAACGATACTGGAGACAGGGTCTCTCAGTGACAAGAAGCGGGTTAAGAACCGTCGTGTTCTTGCGGGAAAAAGTTAAATGAAATACTGGAATTTTGTACGTAGATTCTGGCAATGTATTGCCGCTGAGGGGTATCCTTTTCAACATCTCTTATAACACAGGCTAGTGCTTATTATCAGTTTTAAATACAATAATATTCTTCATTTTCAGTAAAAATAAAAATATCTTTACGAGTGGCTACTCTCATCTCTCTTTCACCGGTTGAGTCGGCAGCACTTGCCGAGTAAGCAGCCGCGTTCAGTCGGTCAGTAACTCAAATAGCCTCTCTGTAGAAAAAACATTCTAATAGCCACTGCCTAATTAATAAAAAATTCAATGATTTTAACACATTATTGGTGTATGGTTTTTCTAATATTTTCTTATTTAATGATACCAAAGAAAATTTATGATTTATCGCTAGAGTTCGAGCGTGTAGGGATTCACAATAATAAAAATAGGAAGTAAAATGACAAAAATAAAAAGGTAGTGTTCGTGGGAAAAAAAAACACTACACATTAACACAGATGTATTTATCAAAGATATCACAAGCTGCATATTTAAATTATCGGATGGTAAGCTCTGCCTTCAGAACAGTTTCAACTTTCAACACAGAAAGTACCAGGGTAGAGGAGAACATGAAGTCTAATCCGTAAAATAATGACGATATTGATTGTGATAGTGATGAATTAGATTAAGGCCCCATTCTCGGTACTGATGCATCAAGCTAGAAGGCGAACACGATGGCAGTACTCCTTGGCAGGTGGTCAGGAATATGAATGGCCAATGCTTATTAGACAACACGAAAAACACAGATATTGAAAAATGTGTTAACCACCCATGTGGTTCGAATCCGCAGCATTGACATGAGGCAATAATAATAATAATAATAATAATAATAATAAAGAACAACTTTATTTGAGAGAAGTTTTTTAGTTTTAAAAAATGAAAATAAACATATTAGTAGATATTCACTAATAAATGTGAAATATTCCAATCGTTTGAGCAGCTCATGGTATATTCCAGATATATTTAAAGTATAAGTAAGAATTGATCCTTATAAGAAAAAAGCGCGGTTCACAAGGAGACAAAATTGCAATATTCTCATACCGAAAATCCCAAAGTCTGGGTTTAACCATTATCACAATTTAAGGTGTAATGCAAATGAATGCTGGTTATTACTCATTATTTAATCCTCCTTTGAAATCTGCAGTGTAAATTGTTGATCTGATTGAAAGCATTTGATCACGTATCGCTTGTCACTGTTAGCTGAATCGCGGCCACTGAGTGAAAGTTAGCTGCTGTAGTAGTCGTATATATACGAGGGACACCTTTTAAGTTTTTACAAATGACCACTAGGTGGCGATAATGACATATGTCATTACTATTTTCGAAACCATTCACATTTGTTATTGTAAAGACAGTTGCAACTTAGAAATTGACCGAATAGTTTGTTTACAACGAGAGTCTAAAAAGGAAACCTCGTGTGCTGGTTTTGTTGGATGCTTTTTACGATTTTAATAAAGCTCTAACTCAACAGCTATTCATGAAATCGCTTCGTTTAACTTTTGTTAATGAAGCACCATCACAAAAGACTGTTTACAATTGGTTTGCAGAATTTCATCGTGGTCGGGCGTCCGTCAGTGATAAATTTCGTGAAAGTTGATCAAAATTGGTTGTCATTCCAAAATACTTCATGCTTGTTCACAACACGATTGAAGAAGGTTGGCAAGTGACTTACATTTGATAGAGGTACATTTGATTTTGCAGGACTATTATGGTTATGAAAAAGATTTGTTCCCGATGGATTCCTCATATTTTGACCGAAGCTCAAAAACTCTCGTGTCAATTGGTGCAATTAAATTCTGAAGAAATTCCACCGAGGAACTGCGAAATCCATATACCACTTCGTAACAGGTGAATAAACTTGGATACATTCGCATGAACTGGAAACTAAGTAACAATACACTGTTTGGGTGTTCCAAGATGAACCGAATCCCACAAAAGTTGTTCGTTCATGAAGTACTTCTCAGAAAATGATCGTTTGTTTCTTTGGTTGTACTGGACATGTCGTAACCATTCCTTTAGAGAATCGAAAAACAGTTAATATTGAATAGTATACAACAATTTGTTTGCCAGAAGTCATCGACGAAACAGAAAAAACAATCGAAAACAGCGTCATTCTTCAGTGACAATGCCAGCTTTCACACAACACATCAAATAATTATTTGAATGAGAAATATATTCATTGTCCGTTTTCGCCTGATTTATTGCTTAATGACTTCTTTTTGTTCCAAAATGTCAAACAAAAAATTGCCCGAACAACGATTTTCATCATCTCAAGAAGTCGTCGAAGCGTTTAAAAACCATGTTTTTGAGATGCCAACTGCAGACTGGAAAAAATATTTCGAGAATGGGTTTGAACCCATACAAAAGTGATAAATCTTAAAGGTGGATATTTTGAAAGCAATAAATCAGTTTGTTCCAAAACAATGTTTTTCCTTTTTTAGTTTTTGTAAAAACATAAAAGGCAACCCTCGTAGATGCATGTTGTATTTGTTTACTGCCACTCTCATCTTAATTGGAATAAAAGACATTACCGTTGTGATGCCACCTAATTGCTGGGATTGGCGCCATCTTACTGTGCCCTAATTTCTTTTCTCATAAGGAAGAAAATAAACTTATTTGTGCAGCTAGGGGTACATCCTGTACAAGGAATGACACGTGGTGTTAAGCTTCCTTTAGGAGCTATACAATTTTCAGTTCGCAGCAATAAGAGACGAAGTCTTTGTGAAACGTTTTCCATTGAGAAGATGTCGGCTCCTTATTGCGCGTCCCATATGGTGCCTCGCGGTTGCGAGAGGCACAGGCAATTGTCACGCTCACAGAGGGCGAAACTATTAAACCCCCGGAGTGGAGTCAGTTCTTCCTTTTGTACTTCGAAGGAAGCAAGCAGATGGTTGCACTTTAATGGTTCTAATTATGACAACGTTCGCCAATCTCGCGGTTGGCGGGTAAGCCAGCAATTTACTTTTTTCTTGTAGCAGAAAATAACAGGATGCGAGTCGTTCAGGGAGAAGAACTCTGCTACGTGATGGAGAAGCCTTGGTTTGTCATGGGACAGTAATTACTAAAGGGAGGGGGGGTATTGATCCCTGTAATGTGTGACTGGGACGTGGCAACAGCGAAGGAATGTTCCTTGAGAACACGCTCCAGTTATCGCAGCCTGCTACAGTGTAGATAAAAATCTAAACTTTATTTTGCGCGGTCGATTACCAATATCGCAGAACTTCTTGATTCTTGCAGACATGTTTATCTTCGACATACTCTACTCGAATTTGGTATAAAGACATTTGTAAATTGTTCGGTTTTAACGCTGCCATCATATGATTTCTTCGCCAACAACCAACAACCAAGGACCAAGTAACGTCCTGGAATGGATATATGTACATAATGTTGTGGAAATCCTAGATTCAATGGAATATTTGTTTACTGGAGTCTATTTATAATTAAATAGCAACACTATGATGGAGTATAAAAATAACTGAATTGCTTTTATTCCAGAGTTATTGTTTCATTGAAGTAAGCACATTAATTATTTCTAATGTTTTTTTCTTCCCTGGTATCGTCAAATGGTCGCAGTCGCGTTATAGAAATAATTAATGCGCTTACTTCAATGAAACAATGGCTCTGGAATAAAAGCAATTCAGTTATTTTTATATTCCATCATAGTGTTGCTATTTAATTATAAATAGACGAGGAGGCCCGTTCGACATGCGTTAACTAATCGGCATAGACTTAATTCTAGGATTTCCACAACATTATGTAGTATATCCATTCCAGGACGTTACAGTTTGGTTGTTGGCGATGAAATCATATGATGGCAGCGTTAAAACCGTACAATTTACAAATGCTTGTACGGCGATCTTCTCCAGAGCCTTTGTATTGAGTGAACTAAGATGTTCCAGGGATGGGGTTCATTATGACTTTTCAATAGAAATTAATTAGTGCTTCTTGGTTGCCTTACTGTGATCCAGGTTTGGTATAGCCCTTTTTAAAGAGATGTGTATGACGTAAATTTAAGATGTAAAGTAGTAAAACAACCTTTCTCTTGAATACTTTGCCATTTGGCTGTATTGTTTTCACTGGACGTTAATGTTTACAGGAAGTGTGTTTCAGGTAACTGTTGCTATTTTTGGGTAGGTAATTGGTCTTATTGTTAAATGTATTTTATGCAAATTGTTGCCAGAAAGACATGTATGTAAAATTTTGCAACGTTTCTTTGTATCCCATTTCATGTAATTGCTACGTTGAATGGGCCTCGTGTTTTTATAGATGCTTAATTAGAAATCAACCACTATTTAATTACTCGATGTTGAATGTTCTGTATAAAACTAAACGGATTTATATAGGTGCAGCTTTCACTTTTAACAGCCTCATTCATATACTATTAATTGTTTGTAATAAAATAAAAGTGAAACTAATTATTCATTTCTCTTAAATGTAGTTAAATATCTTTATCCTGTCTTGACAAAACCGCACGTATACTCCCACAGCTCCTCTGGGGCCTTAATATTAATTAAGCGTGTCATTACAGCAGCTTAAAGCATTATTTGACAGATACAACATGGTGCTTCAAATCATACACAAAGTCGGCGTACATAACAAAGCATGGTTATTAAATTCATAATTAAAATAAATCTGTCATGTGCTGTCGGTTTCAAAGTGTTTACATTCGCGTACTCTAGCATTCAGGTTGTTCCCATAAAGCCCTGACTTTTACTGATATTTTGAGGTGACGTCATTGTTATAGATTAAGAGGTAGTCATTCTGTTTGGAGATGGTATTTAGTATAGGCTTGAAGCTAACGTTAAGAACATTGAAATCTTTAGAATAAATCTGTACCTTATAGAACAACAATTTTAGTTCTAAAAACCATATAAGGAAAGTAAGATGTAAGATTTAAATCTTTTTCGATGTTGGTTGTTTATGGTGACTTCATGGGTCTGCAGCCCAGTACCAGTAATATTTAGATCAAGCTTTCGGCCATCCTCAGGGAACTGTCTCCTTTGGTATAAATATTTTTATATATATATACATAGTTTTCCTTCTAAATTCTTCTTGAAAATTTAGGGACTTTTACTGTTCCTTTGAAAGAAATTCAATAGAACATTGCTCAAAATTTGGATGAACCATTTCTGCATTAATGCCTGTCACCATAACCGACGTGTTTTTAGAACATCATTCACATACATACTGAATATCAATCCCCTGAATGTAGATGTGGATCCACGTGAAAAAAATCAATAATAATAATAATAATAATAATAATAACTGTTACTAATTGCTAACATTTTCGTAGCCCTGAAATAGTCAATCTCTTTACTTCGAAAGACTGCCAAACATGCTGATAGAGCCTACTTCAGTTTCCCTGCAGCCTTATCCAACTTTCTAATAGCTAATTATTTTGGTGGACAAAACTTAATAACTTCCAACCGACTTAGGAGTGTCTAGTGTTATCGCTTCTGTCTAAACAGTGACATTATACCACGATATCTGTCATTGTTTTATTGAACTTAACATCTGGACAGACCTTTTACACAATCAATTATGACTCATTTAAGAAAGATGATCCAATCCTTTTTATTATTTATTGTTTTATTTTATTAGTGGCCGGGACATGGAAAAGCAACATGTGTTATTTATGATGGCTTCACGGGTCTGCAACCGAATAATAGACCAAGCTTTCGGCCATCCTAACACCGTGGCCGTTCTCGGTGAGAAAGTTCCCTCAATAGAGCCACTTCCATACCAGAAGCGGATGAGAAACCTTTCCAAAGCGCAAGACATCAGATAACGGAATATTCGTGGAAAGGAAAGCCCATAGAAACCGGCGAAAAAAACCCAAGACCCAAATGGTCGGTCCCAAGAAATTTTAACCCAAATTTGATTTCCAAACCTTACCCTTAGCCACCCAGCTCGATTTTGGTAATTTTTGAAGAAAGTCCTTTTATTTTTACGTATTTTAAAATATAACATACAGAGTGGTGGGAAACTATTTGTACAAACTCCAGGAGGCGATTCCTGACAGGTAAATGAACAACAAATGTCACATGAACATATGTCCGGAAATACTTATTTTCCAAAATAGATGGAATGCAATGCAGGCGTCCACACTCGCATTATGGATTGCCTCAATCTGTTCCCGAATAGCGTCACAGGCTACACGGATACGTTGTTCATGCCCCCGCAAGTAAACATTAAGGGGATTTAAGTCCGGTGATCGAGCGGGCCATGAAACAGGGCCTCCTCGTCCTACCCATGTTATTGAGGTGTTGACAAAAATAATGCGGAAGTAGGCTGGTGTTCTCTCATGCATATTTCTTTTGTTCTAAGCGTTATGACAGAATGATTCTGTTCATCAGTGCCATCTACTTTCGAAAATATGCATTTCCGGACATATGTTCATATGGTATTTTTTGTTCCTTTTCCTCTCCTGAAGTTTGTGCAGATGATTTCCGACAACTCTGTATGTGAAAAATTGAAATTTGTACGTATCCATCAATAGTTCGATAGTTCGATATCATGGAGCAGCTGAGTTATTCCGCATTACGTGATCTTATCTCTAGTCGGTCCTGCTGGTCTAGTGGTATTCATACTTCCCTCATAGGCCCAAGATCGTGGGTTCAATCCCAGTCGGGGTCGAAGGATTCTTTTCTGGCGTAAAAATCCTAGATATGGCTTAAAGAACTGTTTCCTGAAAGAAGAGACCTCTGAGCAAAACTTATCGGCCGTTTTACGCCCTGAATTGAGTGGTACGCTGATGACCTGAGACGTTATAGATCATCCGTAAATAAAATAAATAAACATTTAATCCCACCGAATAGTTTGATAAATATAGCTCTAAAGGAATGGAGATGTATTGAGTGACTCAGAATACATTTAGGATTGAATTCACCGTCCTTCCTGTCAATACTTGCAGAAAGTTAATAAATACGAGTAAGAGTTCAATAATAAATCCCTCATTCGCTATTTGCTTTGCTGAAAAAGAAATCAAAATTGGCCAAACGAACAGTTTATTAACGGCTACCCTTATTAGTTTAAGCTTCCCCGATCCTTTAAATCTAGGTTATGAAATATAGTGGTAATAAAAGAGTTGAGAATTGGGGTGGCTACCCTTTTTGCTCTTAGAGGCTCATTTAGAAAGGTCGGACCCACCGGCGGTATGGTGGATGTTTGTCTCCCTCGAACACCCCTTTACCAGACTTGATAGCGGCTTATTAGAGTCTCCAGAGCCAGACGGGGGTGAGAAGCCCTAAAAGGCTTGGGCGGGGTGCCATCCCGAAGAGTTCGAGGAATGCAAGGCAGTAAGAGGGTGGAATTATGAGCGGGGCGAAAGCTTTCTCCCTCTACATTATATAATACGCTCCTTGTTAAATAACGTATGGAAGTAGATAGTGTGGTTGAGATTTCTGTATGCAGAGGCGGCTCGTGTACCCTTCAGAGGTAAATTTAAAGCTTTGTGTGTCATATGGCTACTAATGTTGCTTTATAAATTAAACGCCGCTGGGTTTACGGTTTAACACTGCTTTTGATTCATTTAATTGTACAGAGTTAGCAAATGATACAGTAGAACTTATCTGTTTGGTTTTAATCAGAGAGGCTCTAAAAGTTTGTTAAATAAACTTTTATACAACTATTTTTGCATGTGCTGTAAAACAAACAAAGCGATTCAATTAACTCTGAACCTACTTATGCTGTTTTCCCTAGAGACAAGAGCGGCGCTCGTTACCGTCTGCGGGTAACGACACAGCCATGTTACATTTTCATTAACTATTTTAAAATTTGTTACTAACAAATTTAATGAAAGGAGGTGCTACTGAAACAGGCCAGCATCGATGCTCATTTATTTTTGGCACTTATTTAAAAATTATCAATCACTCGCTTTAGCTCACATTGAATCTACCGGATATTTTGTTTAAATTCTTCCAGGGTGTGTGAATTTGTCTTCCATACGGCATTATTTTAAATGTATCCCATAGATAAAAGTCTAAAGAAGTTAGGGCAGGGGACCGAGGGGTCCACAAATCCTTACTAAATAACTCTGTCGTTGTAAAACTCTCTTTGAATTTTTTCCCCTTCAAAATATTCCCTATTGCAGAGTCTTGTTGAAAAAAGTGGAACCCACGCTCCCTGTCGGTTAATTCTCTGTATTTTTTGTATTATTTTAACTTTAAAACTTCAGTGACTCTTTGCACAGAGCTATAAGAATAAATTTTGTTCTTCCAGATATCGAAGTAACTTTATGGGGAATTTTTAGATAATGACCGATGTCATCTAATGTTTGTTCAGAGAGAACCCTATGCTGTCTGTTGGATTTGTTTAACTTAACACTATCTTTGAGCTGAAATGTATTATAAAAACTAAAGTGCTTCTGCAATGATTAAGCCAAAAAGTGTGTTTAAGATGCGCATAAACAAGGAATACAGATATTATAGAACAAATGTTTACATGTACAATGAAGAAAGACATTAACAGATTATGAAAATTTGCCCGGTAAATCTCGTTCTACCAGCTCCAAGAAAAAATAAAATATCAGAAAATATAAATATAATATGCTCCATAATGAAAAATTTAAATATAATTATAGATTTAGATATATTGTGCGATAGTGTTAGTTGCAATTTAAGTGCGAATCAAATCATATTAACTGAAAATATTAATAAGAAAAATGTTTCATCTCTTCTTTGAATGTTCAATGTATAAACTGTGAGATGTTTCAAGGTTTTTTGATATCAGACAAATTCAAAAATACTGAATTATTCGAAACTAATATAAGATATTTTTATGGAATTAGATGTATAGCCAAGGGATTTTCAGCTGTAAAAATGTTATGTGGCCTTTTAAATACAGCCACATCCCCTACATATGTTTAAAAATACACTGCATATGTAGGTGAGACTGTGAAATCATTAACATGTGACAACTCTGAAAGAGACTGTGTAAGAAACTGTAAATGCAAATGATGGCAATAGAGATATTGCAATAAGTTTTAAAGAAGCTTGGCAGAAAGGGAGTTTCAAGTGTAATAATCGTGTACTGGTGCAACAAGTGCTGATACAAGTAAAGTGCTAGATGAAGACATATTTAGTACTAAAACAAAAATTTAATAAACAACACAGTGAAAAGTGTAGGAAAACTTTTGATGGAAACATGGAGGCTGCAGCTGCTACCAATATTTTCCAGTGCTCAGAACAGAAGAATGGTGCCAGTTTATGATGAATTTCTAGGAAAGGGTGTGTGTGTGTGTGTGTGTGTGTGTATGTGTGTGAGAGTGCGAGTGCGTGTGTGATAGTAAGGCATACGGAGACACTCCAGTAAAATACTGGAAGTATGGCGCATATACAGAGAAGGTTAGGTAAAAGATGAGAAAACTAAACAACAGTTAAGCAAAACACAACTATCTGATGGAAAGACTATCGGGATGGACTCACTGATGCCACCACAGATAAATTACAGTGCTACTGCGATAAAGAAATTAGAGATAATATGGGTGATTTAATAAAAATGATGAGAGCAATATGGGTCAATTTTCTTCTTGTGTTTGTACAGATTCTAAACCACTCCACATGCGTTCAAATGAATGGTGCAAGTACCTAAGCAGAAGTTGCTAGTACTGTTGACGAGTATCATCACAAAAAGCCAATTGATGCAGCTATAAAGCCAGTGTACAATAACCGAACACATTCACAGCTGCTTGTTAGGTGTCACACAAAATGTAAACGAATCTTTCAACAATATCGTATGGTCTTGTGTACATTTGTGGGAAGGGAAAATTTTAATTAGGAGTAAAACGAGCACTGCAGTCATACTACAACAACTTAATCAACTAAGAGTGAACAAAGCACAACTGGCCATGGAAAACATGACAAAATAGGCCAAATCTCTAAGATGAAGAGCCAGTTTTCAAGAGGAGGATGTTGAAAAAGACCAGGATTACATACCAAGAGAATTCTGATTGTATCTCCAATCAAATGTATGTGAGTTTTGAAAGAAAACAGATTTAAACCAACTTTTCTGCAAATAACGCTTTGAAATATAAATGATCCATTTTTTTTTTTCAGAAACTACGAAACATAGGTTAAAAAAAAAAACTTTAAGGTAACAACACAATTAAATTACTGATATTGTGGATCTTGTTTGGTGATAATCTGCTGATTAATTAATTTATAACAAAATAATTTAGCAATGCATTTTGTTTAGAAGTCATATAAATAAGAGAAAAATGCTATCTTCTTTTATAAGAAATATTGTCTTTTAAAAGTAAATCAGTAAACTTAAAAAGCATGCACCTGTATTATAAAAACTTTCGCTCTGATAACTTTAATAGGTTCTGAGATAAATGGGTCGTGATTGGCGGAGTAGCGTTTTCATCTCCCCTTAAATATGAGGGTTTCGAAGGTCAGCAACGAGTCCACCTTGGCCTAGTCATCGATCCCCAAGGGCGGGCTTTCAGTTAATCCCTCATGTCGTGACTGAAGTGTGCTAGCGCGCAGTTATGTGGAAACCACTTGTTTTACCAACAGCCAAAGCAGCATTTCTTTAAGGATACAGTTGTAGAGAGGCAGCAGGTATACCCCAGTTGTGCAAGTGTACCTTATGTCCACTATCAATTTATACAGAATATGTTTGTTGTAGTTTCATTAATTAGTTTTTGTACCAACTCAAGCACTTCACTATAAGTGACATTTGTTGAAATGCATTTACTGGTTTAACGCTCTTGTAATCGTACCCCCGTTTTCCCGTTTCAATTTGTACGGGATTTTTAACTACCCAGCTTGCACAGTCAGTGTAATTCTCTCTTCATTAAGCACTGATAC
The DNA here is from genome assembly GCA_030762175.1 of Metallyticus violacea. Taxonomy (NCBI): domain Eukaryota; kingdom Metazoa; phylum Arthropoda; class Insecta; order Mantodea; family Metallyticidae; genus Metallyticus; species Metallyticus violacea. The sequence goes on along the minus strand of CM060831.1, from coordinate 35,272,849 downwards.
CTGATCCGGCAGTATCTATTAAACTCTCCATGCAGTTTTTTTTAATACATAAAAGCGCATTTTAGTAAGAGTTCCATATTCATAAAACGGTAATTTTTCGTGTAAGGTCACAATAGTAATTTATGATATAATTGTTTAAAGTGGCATAATGTGAGCCCCATACGCAATTTTTAGACATCTCGATATATTTAAAAACAAATTAGTAACTATAAATTAAATGTATTCAAGTAATTCCAAAACATTCCTTGTTTCATAGAAATCTTTGCTTGTTTTTCACTGGAAGGAACATGTAAGGAAAGATATCTAAATTTCTGGATGTTATCAATATGGCAGAGGTAATGATCACTGTTTTTAACGCATTTGTAAGGATAAAAACACAAGTTTATATGTTGTTTGTTATTATTAGTAAATTATTTATATATTATACTATATTGTTGTTTAAAATGTTGATTTTCTCGCGTTGAAAGGAACTATAATATGCAATTGGGGGGTATTTAATGATTGGAATAGCTGTAATTGATTTTATACCAACCTGACATGTTTCCAGGGTTGCAAATATTGTTATTCATGCAAATAAATCTTAGAAACCAGTTTAAGAAATTTCATGCAATTTGTATCCGCTTCCATGTATTAATAACTATCCGAATTAAACTGGAGTGTTATAAAAAGTTTATAGAATGATTGTTACAAAATTCAGTTTTTAATCGGAGTATTCATTGTTAAATGAACTAATTTTAGTATAAGATGTCTAAACAATATTTTATAGAAAGTATCATAAATGTAAATACCGAAATATCAACTTTATTATCATTTCTCTATTATGTAAATATTATCATACTGTTCACTGTTGCATGTTATCTCTTTCTTCAGGCCTTTTCAATTGTGTATTTTTCCTTCTATGTAGAGGTTTTTCGCCTGCCATGTAAAGCATTCTTACTTGGGTTAAAAAAAATACCAACCTTTTATTTTGTATTCTTTCTCTCAACAGAAATTGTGAGCACTTTATTACAGAGGGAAAAGGGAGATTGCTGCTAAAGTGCTAAAATGTGCAGCTTTAATTAGACATGTTATTTGTTTTGTTTGCAGGTACGCCCTTGGATTACAAGCGGTCCAATAGTAAGTAATATTACCCTGTTATGATTGCATAATTAGAGCTGGCTTCCAAGAGTGAACTGCGTACCCCTGAGTATTTTATGCTTTTTGTAATAAAGACAAACAAAAGGGATAACGCAAAGTAAAAAGTAATTCATGCTAGGTTTTGATTACGTTAGCAATGAGTATTTTGTTCCTTGTGAAGAGAATATGAATATGTGGTTTGGTGGGGTAGTTTCTCTTCAATTGCTTAGCTAAATGAGGATATCCTCGACCATTTATCAATTCTACATTTCATTCCTACCACTGATATGTCCCTATTGAGAAAAAGGGTTACTTGATAACAATTTTATACCATTCGGCCGCCCTATAAATTCATGAATGTCCGAAAAGTAATTAGTTAAGAGTCAAAAAGTTTAATTAAATGAATATATAAACAAAATTTATGCTGTGAATTGACTTGCTGATACATTTGCTCATATTCACTATCAGTGTCAAATAATTACTAAGTCTGTGAATCAGGTTGTATTTCATTTCAAGTCATAGAAGTCTGTCGCGAATCCTTTGGGTCACTTTATGCCCCTTTCTTTCACCTCATTATCATCATGAGCCACGCTTCCTTTAGCTGGCCATCTTTCCCCCTCCCCATAATACTGATTAGTGTGTAATAGTACCGATGACTGCACTTGGAAGTGCCTCCTGACCCTAGAAGACTTCTTTAGTACATGTAAAGAAATGAAAGGGTGCGTTTAAGAAATTACACCAACAAATGATGGCCGGTAATAAGATTTATTAACTTTCCAGTAAACGCTGCAGCGTACCTCCCGAATACATGTTAAAACTAACTTGCATTTGCATTCAATACTTACAAGAAAGGCCACGAATGATTTGAATAAAAGTTCGAAATATTCCCCTGATAAAGAGCGGCCGATATACAATAAATGCACGAAGGTAAGATTTCTTCCACATCCAAAGCTTAAAAAGAATTCATACAATAATATACATTACACAAAAAAAAATTTTATTAGGGATATTCTAAAGGAAACGTTTATTTATGTTAAACAGAAGTTAGAAAAGGTGGTTATCTAAACGAGAATTAGAATTTTGACTTGCGAAACAGGCTATCTCACATTCAGCAAATCAGATAGAAGTTTCCAGTGAGCACCCAAGTAGCAACCGCTCCCAAGGCCAGGCCGAATAACTGTGTCGCCGAGATGAAATAGCTCCCGAGCTAGCGGAAGGAAGTGCTGCATAAGTAACCCACCTCTGGGAAGTGATAGTGGCGCACTGTTAATGGCACTTTTACAGTCGTAACATATTTTTCGGCAGAGCTATGGCAATATTCACCTTTGGGCCTTGGGAAAATAACACAGTGTCAACAATGCTCTCTTTTTGTTTTGAACCGATTTCCATAATCGCCTCTTTAACACGCAGTATTAAATTAATGCCCGTCGACACAAAGACATCCAGGAGATGGTTTTATACCACAGGTATTTTATGTTCTAAATGTCTGTGCCTCTTTCATGAGTGCTATTTTGATTCAGCATTAACAGGCATCACAGGCTCATTCCAGTTTATGTAACTTTCATGTGTAAAATTTTCTTTTTAATTTATTCTTCCTCACTTTTCAACATCCCATCTCTAAAATCAATTTCTGAGTTTGCTATGTATTTAATGAATTACAACTAAGTCCTTTTCAGGTTTATTTAAAAGTGTTCCTCTTTCATTATTTTTGAAGAAGAAAACCCTTCTCCTTTTTCACTTTATTTAGAATTACAAGTAAAATATTATAAATTTTCAACTTTTAAATTCCTTTAAAACGATTGTGTAATATCAAAATAATTATTCTTGCAACTATCAGTTTTCTTGTCTTACATAAAACATGTACAATGTTTGTGCTATTACCACCTAAACATTTGCGAAAAGTAAATGACATGATTTAGACAAGATTTTTGATCAATAGCATTTCTCGTGTTCATACTCTGCATTGTGTTCAACTCTATCAAATCCAGCACATTAATCGTGCTCAAAACTATGAGCATTCTACTCCACGTCGTTTCATTTGCATCTTCTTCTGCTCTTTTTATTTCAGGTCGAAGTGGGAAAAGTGGAACTTCAGTAAACTTTATCCCTAATTGTAGTTTTTCTATTGATTATTGATAATGGAAAGATTTCACTTGTGTGTGTGTCCAAATTATCTTCCTCCTCTCTGGTATATGAGCTGTCAAATACGATTTACCTAAGAATTTTAAATGCGGTACTTTTTTCATGATTTTACCTATTAGAGTAACATATAAACTTATTTTGCTTTTCAAAAATGTGCAACAAATTGTCGGTACGTCTACTATTAGAAGAATATGAAAATACAATGACATTTGCAACAAAATACTTAAAAAAGAAACCAGGTAACCAGTGAATACTTGTTCACGTAGAATTAAATAAATCAATTTAATTTAAATACTGGGCGAATTAATTTTACACATATTTACATGCCGGTTTACTTAACTGAATACATTTCACCTAATTAAAAACACGTCATTCTAGTTAGATACTCATCAACCTAGTTAAATATGTCAAACTAATTAAATATATCTCAATTTATTTTTAAATATTAGCTTAATTAAATACATTTCATCTAACTAAAACACGTTAATCCACTCATCAACTAATTAAATATGCAAATATGCAAAATTGATTAAATATATGTAAACGTAATTTTAAATATTAAGTTAATAATATATGTTTCACCTAGCTAAAAACACGTCAATATGCATAAATGCAATAACCTAGTTAAATACGTAAAAATACTTAAATACTCATCAGCTTAATTTTGCACATATTAGCATAATTACATTTATAAAAGTATTAGCTTATCACATATAATTCGACATGTTTAGGCCTAGACACTTATCGGCTTGAATAATATTATAAAGAAGTTAAGCGCATCTAGTCAATTAAATACAACAAGGAGTTAAACAATATTTCACTAGTCCGAGAAAAACTTTAATTTTAACACTAATTACGCTCATATCTATTTATAGCAATGAAATATGTCTACAAACACAATTTTATGTTACTTTTAAATCTTGTCAGAGAAAGAAAACACTCAAAGACTACTGAAGGTCATTCATTCTAGGTAATTATTGGTATAATATTATATTGTTTTAATAACACACATTTTTGTGTATTTTCCCTATTATTTTTACATTTTAATTCTTTAGTAATTCATGTTTGATTAAATTCATTGTGCTTTTGTTTGCTTTTTAATACGTTATTGCATTACGTCGTTCTCTAATATACTGTATGTAATATGAAAGTCTATGAATTTCATTTTAAATTTACAAATTTGGAAATAAACATAAACGATTATTTAAGCTGCGAATACAAAACCTAGTATTATTCATAAGAGGTAATTGGGGAAAAAATGTGAACAAAATAAAATAGTCAATAAATTACAGAATTTTGTGGGAGAGAGAGAGAGAGAGAGAGAGAGAGAGAGAGAGAGAGAGAGAGAGAGTCAAAGCCAGAGAAGTTTGCAAGGTTCCAAACGCGTGATCTGAGAATAATAATACTAATAAAAGGAAAGTTTGAGAAGGATAGCAATAAATTGACAAAGGAAAGTTTTAAAAGCCCGAAGCCACGCAGTTAACAAGAAATCGAGGTTTGTGCAAAACCCACATTGGCAATTGGGCCCAGGGGCAGTAGAGTTGCTATATTCTTTCCATGACATACAAGTATGCATTTTCATTATTATTTTGTAGAGTTGCCCTATACGAAACATGGAGCCAATTAGTTGCCAAGAGAAAACATTTCTGGGTTCCTTAATCAGTAAAACCGCGAAGGGGAACGCTTCATCTCTCCTCGGTCTGATGGAACTGGGGTGTTCTACCCCTGAGGGGCTTTAAACTTACGAAAGTCGCTGCCTTGTCTTCGTACTCTACTCTTAAGCCTGCATAGCAATACAGCTGAAGACGTTATGTCTAGTCTTATGGCAAATGCTGTGAACTTTCAAAATGGCCATCTTTATCTCGCATCCAGTTTTTAGATCACTGTATAAAGTAATTACAAGGAAATATCCCACTGTGTACATAAGAGGACATGGTTACGATGTCCTAAACCAGAGGTCTCAACTTTAGCCTAGAGGGTTCAGATCTGGACAAACGAAATCTAGCACATTTCTGTCAAAACTACTGCTGGGGTTTGTTCGATCCTTATGAACTGGTACGATCCAATTCTGAAAAAGAAGAAGGCTGCTACTTAAGATTATTGACATAGGTTGAAAGCGTCCTCAGTAGTAAACAATCTGTCATCACTGAAGAAATTCTTCTTTGTCCATTTTCTGTGTAACTCCGCAATGGACACCTTGTTCAAATGCCCTCTGTTCTGTGAAGAATTTACAGGTAAGTCATTTGTAAGCTTTCAGCCCGAGGTCATTTTTTAAGTTTGTTCTGGAAATATTTAGTTCACGGGACACCAGTGGTTGTTTCATTACGAATTTTTTGCGTATATACATAATCACCATTGCTTTTATTGCTTCTGTAGACCACTTCCTGGATCGATCGTATATAGGTCCATTGTTAATAATGCTGGACGAACCTCCTGGAAATTTTGTATAACACTGGACTGAATTTTTGCACAAAACAATTTGACCTACCTATAACAAAATGTCTATAAACTTGTCTGAATCAAACACTATCTTTGATGATTTATTATTTCGGTTTGTATAACACTACTCTACAAACTGAATACAAATCCATAACACAAATTCTCATGCATTGATATGGGAAAAGTATCCAAAAACATTTATAGCAGAAAAGAGAATAACCCATGGCAGAATTTAATACACAAGAATTGAAATCTACGTTCAAGAATTCCACGAGCAGTTCTCATGATCAGACGTGAGAGGACAAAATAATTTAAGCATACTTCGATTTTAAAATAATAAGAAGAAAAGAGCTCTCAGGATAAACAGACTATAAAAAAATAAAAGGAAAGCAGTTAAAGAAAACAAGTAGGGGAAGGAATGGTACATGGTAATCTGTAAATAAAAATAAAAATTTACATGATCGTCGAAACACGCACTTTTATCTTCATATTATTTAAATAAAATACATAGCAAGTATCGTGTCTTTGCTCCAATTTATGTATTAGCATCACACATAAAAGTTAAGTTAGAATTTTCTTATTACTTTGTTAGTTAGCCTACAAAAAGAATAATGAAAACTATGAAAATTTCATCGATTAATTGTTTAAAATACAGTTCTGTACAACTAACGTAAACTTAAATCAAATACTCATTCATTTTTATTGCACTAAGGTAGCAGAAAGGACTATTATCACATCTCTCTGATTATTTTAATAGTACAAGATACTGTTACAAACATACTTTTTGGTAGGTATATGTTATATCTTAGAAACTATTGAAATTAAATTTTAAAACATTTCTACAATTATTTCCTTATCTTCTTACACTCATTGTGCCAAAATTCAAACGAATGCTTTTATAATTAAAAGTTAATAAATTCAGTCACAGTGTGTATTAAACTGCTGGAAATTAACTTAAAAGATCCGAGCTGTATTTTTGAAGGAATCGTTGCTACGGATGGAAATACGAGGACGTTCTGAAATGTTCTCGGCTTAAACATTATGTTTACTTTTCAAGGTCCATGCATTTATTTCAGCGGTGTTGCAATACAATCCCGTCTCTGAAGTAGCTTTCTTAGACACTACTGTATATGTGTGGTTTCAACAGGCGTTTAGCTTAGACGAATGTCGCGTTCCTACGAAGCTGGCGATTCCTGGTCGTGACCTTAGTCAACATCGCAACTGAACCCAATCTAATCCATATAAAATATAGAAAAATATTCTCTTTAGTTCTAAGCAGTTCATGTTCCAAAAGGTGTGAAGACACCCGATCACTGTCTTCAATGTATAAATTGTTATTTTTATAAACGCGTATTCCAATTCCATAGCGACCCCTATCGTTACAATCTATGCCATAATATAAGTTTAATTGTAAGCCCAATTCAAATATTTTTATCGTCTTCGATAGAATATTTGTTGATGGTTTTTAGGTGGATGCCCAATATATTTCTTGTCTAAAAACATAATGTCTTAGTAAATATTGAAATCAGTACTAAACATTCAAAGATATCATCAAATGAACTGCATAAATTCCTACAGACTTCAATTATTTAACTATTTATATTCTTATTTCAAGATAAGGCATTAACATTTTTCTCTTTATCTTCACTTCTCACTTCACCACACCACTTTCGAATATTGCGATCATTGTTTAAAGAACATTGCCGAGTATTTGGTTAGAAAGTAATTTATAAGGGTCTACTGTATAAGTAAAATAGTAAAAAACTTAGATTAAATGCAAAACAAATCATGAAAAGATTACCCAAACTACCTCTTTGAAAACATGCATTTATACTCATATTTTAAAACTATTAAATTGAAAAAACTACTTTATTAATTTAGCTTTATCCGTTTAGCCATTAATGGTACAGTTTATCTCGCATGTTCTTGATTTACAAGAATGTGTGTGCGTGTCCAATTTGTTTTATGCTATACCGTTTAATCATATCGGTACAGTGACCTACCGACCTTGGGTGGCACAAAGCGAGGTCGATAAAAGTGAAATTTTAAAAGTTGCAAACTAAATTACTAAATGTATGCCATTACTTTTAGCAAAATAAAGATACGCAGATAATGTCATAGGAACAATGCTAAAATCGCTGTTCTACACAGACTAGTTAACTAAGGATGGTGAATCAAAGGGGCCCTACTTAAGTTGCTATGATTTTTAATAATTTATGTTTTGACATGGGTTATGAATGTATTATTTTGGGAGATTTAATTTTATTTTTCTTTTCTGGTTAGTATACATGTATTCAAAATCCTTGGGTAATCTTTTCTGGATATATTTTAACAATAATAACTTATGGATTACCTTAGTATCAGGTAAAATCTATACCCAAGATCCCGAAATAAACAACACACTGGCTTATAATATGCTCGTACTAAACTTGATTGCTATTATTACAAAAATTACAAACAATATTTTTGAGGAAAATGAAAATATACTTGGAGAAAAATTCTTCTGCCGGAATCTGTACAGAATGACATATGAATTTTTCTATTTTGTCTTTTTTAGAAACTTCTTCACAATCCTCTTGCGCTATCTAACATCCGTTACATACTGCCATATCAAGAATGTTGTCAATTACGCACAAATAGCAATATTTACTTTGACCGCTATAGATCACTTATGCAGGGCTTCTTAACATCACACAATTGAATAGCTGCTTACTTACTTCCAGTTATTTTAATGGTTTTAAATGCTGTTCCCTCCTTTAATTTTCCCTCTGGTACCTGAAGCAAGATGCTTTCTCACCGTAGTTGGAGAGAAATTAAAAGTTCAACTGCCTTTCGAACTGACAAACCATTTTTCAAAACAGCATCCCTAGCTTCATTAACTTGCTGTTGAATTCACGTTAAGTCTAGTTCTTGTTCTTTTTGAGTCATTGCTTCTGAGGTTGTAACCTTTAAACTAGAATAAATGAGAAACATTTGTTGTTAAAAAAATCAAACTACATACCAAATAAATGCACCAACCACAAAAATCAGCGATTTCTGATTATACTAAAATAATCTTTCCACATAGAATATTTCAATAATCGCTATTTTACTTTTAACATTTTCATTGAACGAAAATTAACATAATTAAGAAGACACAACATTTTTTCCTTTTAATTTACACATGTTACGTTCTATAAATACATTCCCACACTTACATGTCTTGGGTACTTCTACTTAGAGAGTTGACGTAAATCGACTTTCGAAACGATTTTGTAATTCTAGCCAATAATTTAATTTGAACAGAAAATCACAATAAAATTATATAAAGGGGGTTTGTACACTCATCTCATTAGTATTTATGTTGGCTACTTAGATAGTATATTTGTATTATAGTTGGCCCAGACACTAGGCCTCACTAATTTTATGAAAACGTTATAGCATTCTAAAATTCTACATATGTGTACTGCAAGAGGAGTATTAATATATACGTGTGTATGTGTGCGCACGCGCGCGCGCTAATGAACTACGCCGAAATAACTCCAGAGAGTGATGTAATATATAAGAAATTTGATATTGGCAATGTTTGGTCCACAACTAAACAAAACGCTGTTAAACATTTTGGCAATATATACTGATAAAGAAGTGTTAAAGCCAAGCAGAGTGAACATTTGGTTTAAAATGTCTTTAAAGCTGCCTTGCGAGCATAGAAATATCGCTTTTCTGCAGCTCGTTATCAGCGTTTTCAAGTTTTAGTGTCACAAAAATCCCACAAAACTCGAACTAATCATTTGACACTGTGACACTGAACATTTAATAACCGCCTTCTTACATTATGTAGCCAAGACCGACCAAATAAATATAGAGGAAGCTCTTTAGCTGCTTGTGTGACGTAATGCACAACGCAAAAACTGTTGTTGCGCAGGCGCGGGCTCAGTTCTTGTCATGTTGTTATTTATTTATTTTTTTAAATATGAAGTGTTGCGATACACACACTAAAGAATTATGAATGAAATGTAGTTAATGCTTTCAAGCTTTATTATCTTTCTCAACAATGAATGTATTACAACATACATACAATAATAAGCCTACTACTAACACGATGCCTAAAACATAATTTACCTAACACATACTTAGGACGCGATTCAAATTGGTAAGTGCAGTAAAAACTACAAGGGTTGTAATTATATGAATTGATATGTTAGATTTAAGTGCATAAATTGAAACAATTTAAATCGTAGGTTAAAAGCTGTACTATTAGGATCTAGTCAAAAAAAAGTAAAATCCCCTCTTACTCGGAAAGCTAATGCCATAACCCAGAGTGATACTTTCAATAAACCTCTCTTCGTTATCGTGTGTGTTATGCTTTCGAGGGGCATCTTCATTAGCCAGTGGTATACTGGCGTCTTAGAAACTTATAGCCATAGCTACAAAATTTGAACAGGTAGGCCATACGTCTGCTATCTCAAATTACCTGTCTAAGGCACCTCCACACTCTCGGAAATTATTTAACACCATATATATATATATATATATATATATATATATATATATATATATATATATATTAAACCTTTCTCAATTTTGGAAAATTATAATCTTTTACTAACCTCAAAATTGTAGCATATATTTACCACCGCTTGTCTCAACAGAATCAGTTGTTTTAAATCTGCTGCTGTTCATTGGAGGAACTTAATTTTTTGCTTACAGCTCTAGGGATCGGTTATCTATAAGGATGTGATTCCATTATCTTTTAAAACATTAAATTAACACAAAATATTTCAGGCCTGTCCTGCCCTTGAGAACAAGAGCTATTGTTTCACCGAGGTTACTAAATCTTTGCGAATTATATAAATTTACATTTATGTATTAATTTAAATGACATGCTTCCTAAGATAGGACACCGTGTTTCCTTTTACTAACATTTTCTTTATCAATTTTCCCACTCTTGCGTTAGGAATATTATAAGTCGCGTACTTAACCAAAAGCTGTTATTTCGTGACTCGTTTTTAAATTTCTCAAATCATTTTACTTGTGTTTACTTAATAATTCATTATATTGGTACTAGTTTATTTGTTATATTTCAACATGTTTTAGCCTTTAAAAATTAAGAAATGTAAACTTTAGTATCAAAGAATAGTTTCATTTTTCTTTCAAGTGATGCAATTTTTCTTCGAATTACATTATGTTTACAATTTTATTATATATGTCAGAAGAAAACCAATGTATTTTCCCTTGTGTCCCTAACCATGCAGTCCGCCAGCAGTGAATCACCTTTCATGTTTGGAAATAATGGCATGAACAGAGTAAGTAATGAATTGTTTTTCATAGCGCGACAAAACATGAATTATGTAAGGTGATACATTTGCGTTGCCCCGAATCTGTTGTTCCACATAGGAATGGAGATGCTTCTTCTCCGAAAGCGAGAGTTGGCGAGCAATTTCCCAACCTGTCATGCTAGGAGCGATTTTCCCCCCCTACCTTTCGTTCTTCGTTTTTCCCCCGCTTTCTTTCCTTGTGGTTGATAAAGTTCATTTGCCTTTTGTTGCTGCGTTCATCTGTCACATTAAATAAGCTGAATTTGGGGAACAGCGAATGTTCAGGAGTAACTGTAGTGCAAATGTCAAAAGAATGTGTCCCTCGAAATAGAGTCCCTTGTGCATAGCTCCCTTTTACAATTGTAGTGTGCATTTAAAGCAATCATAATAATGTACAATTCGCATAGAAGTCTTAATCCCAGTATTTATTTATGCTATGAAATTACCTTTTATGAAATTGTTTCTATAAATTTAGGAATTTATATTCCTAAAATATATTGAAAAAGATATATAATAAAAAGTAATTATTTTTATTAGTGTAAGAACTAACTGGAATTATCATTTTTGTAAAAGTTGTATTGACTCCAAAATATACAGTATCTCATTTTTATGCTTAAAGCACTCTATGTAGTTTCACAGGTTATATTCTTGTTATATTTTACTGTTTTAAAGCAGAGGAAAAATAATAAACTAGCATATAATAAATATTATAGGTCTTGTACTTTTAATTTTTATCTCCAGTAAAATTAGTAAAATGTGACTTATCAGGTTTTTACCCTGTACTCTTCAAATTCAATTTGAAAATTAGAAGGAATGTTTTTTTATTAAACTTTACGTTTTGGAAGCCCATAATAATATAGTTGTAACAAGACACGAGTTAAAGATAGTTGAATAAGTAAAGGCTGAGTTTAAATATATAAATTATGTAAAATATAAAAATACAGACAAAATATTGCTGTATTTTTATTGTCATAACTTATTATTTTATTCGTAAAATTAAATAGCTAGTATTAAAAAGATCGACCTACGAAATCCAAAAATTCTACATTGCTATTTTTTACTATTACATTAATTGCATGTAATAAAAATAAGCCATGTAATTAGATAAATCCATAATATCTTTTCTCAGAAAAAAGAATATTTTATTATTTAAGCGCTCTATTTAAATACCACTGCAGGGCAGTTTTCAAAATTTTGAAAAATGAACTGCAGATTTGGTTCCAAAAACATGATATACAAGCTGTCTACATAATTTTTATTTAAATAAAGTATTACATTTGAGAAATAATATATTCCTCTTACTTTGTTCCATTTTGTTGTAACGTTAAATATAAATGGAATATTACACGAACAAATATATTTTTGTACCTATTTAAATTTTCTTATGATTAGGTTTATTTATCCATGAATTAAGAGTCTTTGTTAAATTTTTCAAAAATTTTGGTGAAATGTACCGCAAGAGCAATTTGAATTTTCATATGTACAAGAAAAACACTTTTGAGAAAAACAACTTATAACCTTTAAGATATAAGCTTTTCTTGTGCGCAGCGCCATATAATCAGTCACAGGACAGGTTTTTAAATGAAAGTGAAACAAAATATATGAATTTAAAAGATTGAAAACTTATTTAATGTGCAAAAAAATTTATTTTGTGGTAATTTTTTTACATTTTTAACATGTCGGTCCCCGTAATGTCCTTTCTATAAGTTTTCAAGTTGAGCATGTGTTATACAAACCGTCCCAAGATTCGGACACTTACTCTGCGGTATCGTATTCTATTTACAAATCTGAGATAGGAATGTAAAATAAATAAATAAATAAATAAATAACTGTGTGCCATGGCCCAAGTCATTGGCGAATCAAGTTGGCCAATAAAAATTCAGCGTTTCAACTATCTTAGTACATATCCCTCCTTCGGCTCCAAAAGAAAAACCTGCCGTTTCTGCACAATGTGTGAGATACACATTCTCGGATCTACAGGGGTTTTCGAGTATGAAGATTAAATTAGGCGTGGGAAACAGTCTCTCTCCAAGCACATTACCACATCATGGCAACCTGTACTCGTATTGTAAGAACACTGTGCAGTCAATCCGCCAAGTTTACGTAATAATAATAATAATAATAATAATAATAATAATAATAATAATAATAATAATAATAACATACACAAGATATTCACAATGTCTATCACCAGTTGCTGTCCATCCTTCAGCTCTTTTTATAGCTGTTACTCTCATACATTGCAATGTATTTTTATCTATTTACTTGATAGATTCATGCATTCCTGACACAGTTCTACTTTAGGCAATGATGTCATTCTTTATACAACCCCAAAAGGAATCTTGGGATCTGGCAAATCATCCCACAACTCAGGCCAGTTCCAGTCAAACGTCTGCATTGAGATAGATGTTCCTATTAAAAAGTACTACAACACTATCACTTAACATTGTGCCGGCTTTACGTGCATCCTGTTTTCCTCGATCGATAGATGAAACTATGTTCTTCGTTTGCTTATCTTTTCCTTTCTCACTTCCTGTGCTGCGTATGCATGGTCCAATTGCCTGGTTGCTTGCCCAACGCAGCTACGTTGAAGTGAGCTGATTAAACGCCACTTATCTTCTCTTCCGAATAGACGCAGTAAAGAGACCGTGTTTTAGGGATGTGTGTGTGTATTTTTTGCTTTGTAATTAAAAAAATTTGGCTGAGGACTTCACTGTAGCACCCAGTGACGCAGGCAAAATGTATCAATAAACGATTGTATTTTTAAAGGTTCGCTTAATTACTAGTCTGACTGAATCATATTTTGTTACGTTTCGCCAAGGAATTTACGCTGCTAGGTCAAAGGGCTAAGCTGTGATCATTTTTGCATGGCTTAGAAACTTTTACTCCTTTTAAAATGAGAATTTTAATTGTATTGTAATATGCTGGGTTAAGAAATATTTCATTGTTACCTGTTGAATGGGCGAAACGTACCAAGATTTATTTCATGAGGTTCATTGATTTAAGTTCGTATTTATTCCTTAATAATGTTGTAGAGATTCAATGCACTATGCTGTTTTAGTTTTACTTAATTATATGTTAAATTAATTTGCCGTTTTTCACAGTTCTCTGTAATTCTAAATTCAGATGTTATGTGTATAATTTTATTGTTCAGCAAATTATCGAGAAATATTTATTGTTGCATTTTGTGAAATGTCACTAATCTTCTATTGTTAAGTCACGATTCCATGGCCGTACTTTGAGTGATTTCCTCCAGCAACTTTCTAAAGAAATAACTTGTCCACATAAACAGGAAAATGTCACTCTCAAAGAACTCGAAATAAAGTGCAAACTTTTGCAAAAACAAAATAAGAAAATATAAGGACGCAAGAAAAAGGTTACATCTCTTCAGATAATAAACAATTCTTTGAATTTTTGACATCGACAAAGTATCAGACTCTACCTATGTTATTTGATTTGTAAAGCACATATGTATAACAAGGCGATATAATGTGGAGGTGGTTTACTTGAGATATTTGAATTCATTATATAAATAAAAAATCATAAATTGCAAGAAAGTAACTGAGAAAATTTGGAACTAAAAGAAAGTTTATAGCACAAACACAGAGAATCATTAAAAATAGAGATATAAATATTTCGAAATGAATATTAAGGCTCTATGAATGTGCAAGATACTTCCCACAGTTAATTTGATGACAGTAAACGTGTCGTCTCCGTCAGGTAAAATGCTTCCCTCTATTTCTAGCTGCACTTGGCGCTTATGCAATTCTTGCCTAACTCATTATCAGCTTCCTATGGGAGACTTCGTAGCTGGGAGACTACGTGAGGTCGCCTGACTAGCGTCGAGGGAGCCAACTCCTTAGCTACAATAAAAGGGCAAAAATATGAGGGCAGAACCTCTTCCCCTACACCTCGTGAACAAGAAAACAAAACGCGCCGACCGTGGGAGCAAAATATCACGTAAAGTGCTGTTACTCAGGGTATAAGGAAGCGCATCCTTGCTTAAGTAAAGTGCATAAATACGTTGGAGGGGAAAGAGGGAAGTAATTCCGCGAGGAGGGAGTGGAAGTGATTTTCTTTTTTGTTTCAGCATCCGTTGCTACGTCCCCTGGTCGTTCGTTTTCATTATCGCGATAAGCGCCGACATTTTTTTTTCTCTTACTCCAGAAGATAATTCAACTGTTTTCATAGTGCTCTGTATTTTGTACCTCATCAGCATATGGAATGCAACTTCTATATGTTAATAAAACATGTATTGTTAGTCGCATTGGCCCTTATTAGAATCATATCAATTCAAGGAAGTTGGGAGCTTTTCTACGATTTAGTGATTTCCTTTTTCTAAAAATGTAAAAGAACTGGTAATTTGTGTTCTACAACGCATGTATTAACGCGTTTAAATGTAATTAAATTATATTCCATTGCATTTCTGTTATCGCCCCAAACAGGATTAGATCAATTTTGGGTAGGATCATTTTTCTTATTGTTTCAACTCGCTGTATTTTTGTGCCTAGTACAGTAAACAGAGATCTGTGATTTTCTTGTGAAGTTATTGTGCAAGTTTGGACATACATTAATTTTTTAACCCCATTATAGGTGAGTACGGAAGAAATTTTCTCTGCTATAATTAATCTTCCTTTGGTAGATAAAACAACTATTTTTGATTTGTGTTAATGTTATGTTCAAAATAAAACCTCCCCTAATTTATTTTGCAATCCTTTAAAATATAAACAAATACAACTGTAGTACTATTCCGGTGTTTTGTGAGAGATATGCTGCAACTATATGAAGAAACTTTAAGAAATCGAAGACTGTGTGCTGGGGCAAAGCACCCGTTAAGGCTGCAATACAAAGTCTACCCAGAATTAGTGTGTTGTCTAACGTGTTAATTTTTATCAACGAATTGAAATATTCCTTTATTTGAAGCAGTACGTTGTCTGTTAATAGCAGCAGTTGGTCCTGGTGGTTTAGTGGTAACATACTTGCCTCCTAAACTCAAGATCGAGTGGTTCTCTCCCAGCTAGGATCGATGAATTTATTCGGGCGTAAAAATCCTAAGTATAGCTTCCTTCGGAAGAGAAGTCAAGCCGTAGGTCCCGTGTCGTACATTTACGGCACGAAAAAAACCTCAAGCCTGAAAGAAGAGGTCTCTGAGCAAAATTTGTCGGCCGTTTCACGCCCTGGTTTGAATGGGACATTGATGACCTGAGATGTTAAAGAGAATCCTTAAATAAAACAAATCAACAGCAATGTGAATAGCAGATCAATAATACGGCCGAAGACTCAGTTTATCTTCTTAGTGACCTTTCACGCCACTGTTAGGAAGAGGTGAGGGAAGGATAGTCTCTTTTCCTCCCAGTTGAATATGTCTCCCCTCTTTTGAGATTTTGCAGAACTTTGACCCCAACAGAAGGACCGGGAATGCAGATGACATTAATTTAAAATATAGTATTTCGACAGTTTTAATTGAATGGCGGTGATATGAAACGACGAATTGTTTTATTTTAACAATAAGTGCCATCTTATATTAGTCATATTTAAAACGGCATTCTTGAACCACCTTGTTATACTTTAGTTTATAAAGGACTTTGAACCATTTGATAGATCGGCAACTTTTCATTTATAACTATTTTATCACTCTTTCTACGTACTTGTCAAATATAGCGGAACGGCGCGGCATCAGAAGGATTATAAGAAAGGTGTGGTGAAAATTTTATTAAAACGTCAAGAGTAACATTAATATCAACAGTGATCGATTTATTTCCACAGAAAAAGAACAAAAGATTTAAGCTTATAAAGGTACAAATAAATTTATGGAATCATAATTTTGGACATGAAAACATTTTATGATAGCATTACAGATATATTTTCGTGGTCTATTTGGCATAACTTAGATTTTCTATAAATTTTGACATGCCATATCTCACCCCACTCTATACAAAAAGTGACGTTTTGCCACTGATGTGTGTTTGTATACAAATGTATCCGATAAAAACTAGTGAAAAAGATTAAATGCTATCTCAAAAAACAATGGAGATGTTGACTTCAGAAAGAGAAACTGGAAGGGGGGGGGGGGGAGAGAAAGAAAGAAAGAAAAAAGAAAAATCTTACGCTCTAGTACATCTCGATATGAGCGCCATTTGTGGCAGTTACAACTGGGCTAAATTCAATTTCTTACCATAGGCTTTAGAAGCATCAATTGTAGGATGCTTCGCGGGTTTGAAAGCGACGTCGCACTCTTTGACTATGTTATTTCGGGCAACCACAAAACTTAGTGGGACTTCTCGTATACGCTCCAAATCTTCCAATTGCAATGGAAACAAGATTAAATTGCAAAGAAAAGGGGACTCTGAACGATAATGTCTTGCACGGTGTCAACAGTCATAACGTGGGAGAAAAAGAAACAAAAGTTGATATAAATGCGAATTTTTTGTGCATTCAACATAAATACACTAAATGCATTTTCTTCTGTTCCCAAGTGTTTTAGCGCAGTTGAGGAATGTGCCTATGGACAGTAAAAGCACCAGACACTCTCGGACATAAGATAGAGCTGTGAAATACAAACTCAGTTATGCAAACCTCCAAGTAGACAATGGCGTTCGAGAGAACTCTCGTACAGAGAGAGATTAACAAGTAGAAACTTCGTAAAGGGACGTTAGGTAACCGCTATGCTTAGGTAACGAAGCGTAGAAAAAGTTAGTGAAACTTGTCACCAAACTTCAAGCGGCTAGATTTCTCTTACTCCCCCCTCCCCCCAAATGGTTTTCAACTTGCCAAAGTAAATGAACTTGAAATGGAAGTTATATTGAAAATATTACATTGACTCATTCTAACTCTGAAAGTAATTGTTGCCTATGAATATTTTCGACTGAGATGCTTATCTAGATCTGTTATTATTATTATTATTATTATTATTATTATTATTATTATTATTATTATTATTATTATTAGCAGGTGTATTTATTACACAATAAATCTACTAAGAGTTCATGAAATGAATGTAAAAGCCCGGCTATTTTGAGAGTTATTATGACATTAGAGAATTTTAAGGTTTAATGATAGTGAGAATCAAAGAAAAAGATTTGAACAAGATAAATGTATTAGAGATATGTGGGAGCAATGCGTTGAAATATTACTAAAATTATACGATGCTATTATGTTTCTTACAGTAAATGAGCAGCTGGTAATATTGAAGAAATTTGAATACCGGTTTCCAAGTATAAACAATGATTGCCTTCAATCACCACTATACCTTCTCCTCCCCAACTCTTAAGTCAACCGTAAACATCATAACGTTACTTCATCTGGGGCCATTCAACGGGTAATAACTAATCCTTCAGGGTTCTACTGACGATGCTGGCTATAGTTATCAGCGAAAGCTTTGGTTTTGAAGCAAACCTAAGGCCGGCTGCACACCGGAACGCGTCAAGTCATGTAACAGACACTATCGATAGTGTAACATTACGCAAAGAAATGAAGCTCAATGGAAAGCAATGCAAATACGTTATTCGCCGCACACCGGCTTGCGTCATGTTGCAAACACATTTCGCGAGATTCAGCACTGCATTCTGTGCGTCAAGTCTCACGGCAATTTGCAGATAACACCCGATTCCTGCAAGCATTGCATCACTATGTTGCCAATTTAGCTATTTTCCAACTAAATCTCATCTTTTTGAAAGACTGTCTAGTTGGAGAATTAATGTTTTAGTTGCTAATGGGAAATCTAGTGTTGTTAAAACATTGTCTAGTTGAAATCTGTTTTCTTTTTAATGTTTGGTCTAAAGCGACTTCTTTTGCAAGTCATTTAGAGATGTGGACGTGGCTTGATACTGTTGCTTATTCATTTCACCATCACATATATACATACATAAGGTAAATAGTACTATCTGAATTGCATCGTCGTAACATGCAATTGCTGACTAGCTGCAATTGTTCACTTTGTTTATTCCCCATATTATATTGGAGACGCCCTTTGCAGAAGTTCATTGTACATTTCTGGGTTCACCCGATAATAGGACTGGAACTTTGCAGGATCTTTTAAAAACCACGTGCTAAAACTTAGGCACCATGCTGAGTACCTGACAAATTACAATTATGAACTCATTCTCTTTTTCTCTTGTAGCGCAATCTCAGCCACATGTACAATAAAACATCGTCTTCACTCGAGGAGGCTATGTCTTCTTTCTACTGGATTAGAAGACTGACGCAGACACGTGTTGCTCCTGTGTGCGGCCGCATGTCTTGAATCACTGAAGAGACAAGAATGGATCAAATTTGTCTGACTTGACGCTGAATTAATGGATGCTCCCTTTGACCACAGCACAGTTGCTTGGAAGTTTTAAATACTGACAATATTTTGACATACACATTGTCGAGTGTTTGTTAATTTAATATTGTTGAGTGGGTGGAAGTTTCGTTAAATGAAACCTGTGATTTGAAAATGATAGTTTACATTCTTGCTTGGAAGTGTGAATATGATTGGTGGTTTGAACTCTCCCACCTAAGAGTAGGATGGGGAGACAGCTAAGAAAGAGATACAGCAATTTCAGAAGAAGACAGGTATGCTAGTGCTACATTTCTCCCTCCCCCTTGAGCCAGCAGCTATCAAAATATGCAAAGTTTCCTTTTTTGGATTAATTATATAAGAGGACAAGTGTTTTAATGTAACAACGTTCCTCTCACAAGCCTTGTCAAGCGTGTGTACAGTAAACATTCTTAGGTAGTTAATCTATGTAGGGCTTCGTCTCCCATGCGTAGAACGTCACATATGAGACAAGTTGATTCATAGTTTGTTGTGACAATATGAATACCGGTCGTGAAAGTCATGTTGTTAGTATATTAATAGTTTTTGTGTTTTAAACACTTTCTTCAATAGCACGGCTCGTACACCGATTTCTATCAGCCCTGATTACATTTTGGCACCGCTTTAAAATCTCTGTATCACTTAACCGCCATGGGTGGCCGAGGTCATTAAGGCGCGGATTCGTAAGCGGGAGGTCTGCGGTTTGAATCCCGCCAGGACCGTCCTCCCTGAATGAGGTTTTTTCCAGGTTTTCCTCAGTCCTCATATAACTGACAAATGCCGGGGAGGTACCCTAACTTTAGGCCTGGAACGCTTCCTTCCTTAAAAATAAATCCTTTCGCAATATATCATTTCATCTCATGTATCATCAGTGTCTGTGGTGCCTCTGTAGCAAAAACGGGCATTAAGCACCATTCATTCATTGCATCACTTAAGGTGCGGTGTTTGCCGAGTAATGCTCACTAACACTCTTTCAGTTTATATAATCGAAATATTCGCTGTGGCAACATTATTGAAGAAAGACTAATTTCAGTTCCCTGTCGGTTAATTCTCTAAAATAGGGGGCAAAATTACATTCGCATATGCCACAGCTATTTTTTTTTATTTATTTTTTAAAAAAAATTTATAGGTGTAACAATTTAGAATTTGTTTGCACAGAGCCATAGGAAATTCATTTTGTGCAGGCATTATGCAGTAGAAAGCATATACTGAGCCATAATTCACTTCCAGATAAAATACACCTCTCATGAATGAACCAACTGAACCATCATCATATCCACACTAGCAGTTAGAAGTCAGCGTAACCTTGTTCCAATCAATGGCGGGAAACACGTACGCACACGTTCAGTTAAAAAAAAACAGAGCAAGTTGGTTCATAGTTCATTGGATCGCTCCTTTTAAGAATTGCCTATAGGGTGCAGTCATGACATATGTAGATGTTAAAATAAAGAAGACAATTTGTGACTGTGTTCAAATAGTTCTTAGAACACATTTACAAATTAAAAACACACTCATGTAACTAAATTAATTAATTAGTTTTATTCTGTACTTATAAAAATAATAGTGAGCTCTAAAGGTTTTAGTTTAGAGTAATCTTTTTATTTTTAAAAGCAAAAGTTCATCTTAATTGTTAAAAAGTATATTTATTTAAGTTTGAATATATTATTTTTCCGACAAATTCTACTCTACTGTATATAGCTTTGTGTAAATGCATGATCATTTTGTTAGTAACAGTTTAAGTGAAAGTATTTGACTATATAATTCTTTATTGCACTTTTAAATTATTATATTGCCTGGTAAGAAAAGTATGTTTAACTGTGCCACTTATATGCGCAAGAGAATGAGTGTGTAAAAGGGAATAAAGGTTATTGGATATTCTTCTCCATATAGGCGAATACACGCGTAAGAACAAATATCTTCTTGAGTATTAACCGCGCCCCCTTCTTTCCTTTTAGACTCGTCCTTATCCACTGCGCACATTGCTTGCACAGGCCAAATTAAACATTAAACTGTATGGTGGGGAAGATATCCTTCTCTACAACTGGCCAACTTAGGGGAAAGAGGGGGTTAGGGAGTGGTTACTGCGCAACTGAAATATTTATGTCTGTTTCCTAGCCTGACAAGATATCACCTATAACAAAGGAAAGGCATAGAAATGGCAATCGAAAATCGCGAGAAATGTATAGTTTTCCAGCTTAAAATGTACAATTTTCTCTGAAAATATAGATTGAAAATTTTAAAAGAAAGTATATTTTTAAGCTTCTGACATTTCTCCAAACATTATCAGAAAAAGTGGAGATCTATATGTCCCTGATACTGACACACATAGAAGAAATAGAAATAATTGCTGAAGTGTAAACTATGTGTGAACAAATAAAGAGTTTAGATTTGCTAATTAAACATAATTACATAACTTTCCGCATTTGATACTGGTGAGATAGAGCTAAGTTTTAGTGAAAAATTTGTCGTAATTTTATCTCCCTGCTCGTCTCTCCTCGAAAAAAAGAAACGTTGTAGACAGCAACACTACTACTTCCCACAATAGAAATATGAAATAAACTAGGCGACAAGTTCTAACCTAATCTGTTTAATTTATGAAATATAATCTGAAATGACACTGTCCAAAAAATATAATTTTGTAACAAATAACATAAGAATGCTATGAAACTGCTAGTTATACAGGGCCGTCATTACAGTATGCAATCGAAAATTGATTTTGCCGACGGGAAGTTACTGTGTAACTTAATATTGTACTCACCATCACAGTACACGTATGCTCTTCGCTATGAGACATGTTCGAATCCTTTGGAAATGATTTTGAAGCACTCTCCGCAATTCATTCTCCTGTGCCTTTCTCATATTTTGTTTCAGCGCCTACACAGGTTTTATTTCAAGTACAACAATAAATTTATATGGAAGAAGGTGCAGCAGCTGAGTGGGTTTATACGCACTGTAGACATATATACAACTTGCTGAACTAATCTTGTTATTAAAGATTTTGAAGAGAAGTTTCTATTTGATAGTGTATTTCATCTAGCTTTTCCTCTGTTAAAACCCGATTTTTGGTCTCGACCTCTTGCAAGTGAAAATACCTTGGATTCGAACTCTGAAAATTGCACTGTCTGGAATCTCATGAGCTAAACCGTATAAGTTAATGAGTGGTGTTGGATAGGGTTTTCTTATCTGAAAACATTACATTTTTCAATTTTCTGAGCTTCTCTTTATATATTTGCAGACTGTCCTGCACGGTGCACTGTTAACAGATTTCCTAAGAGGACAAAGAGCTGTGTCCCTGGATTCTAGATATTACGAGGGCTCAAGTTTTTCGCGGTCTGGGTAGTTGTGTGAATCACCAATGAGACGCGGTTCTTAGGTGTACCCCCTTAACACCCAAGCACCAGCAGTGCTCGTTCCTTTCTCTTCAAATACTGCAATGATCTTAGCCTTCTAATAAATTGCCATAAAATAATCTAATGATAAGTTGTAACATGTTATTTACTGACAGGAAAAAGATTTAGCAGTTCTCCTAAAAATATGTTTATATTTAGGTATATCTTGTGTGTTTTTTTCTTCTTTCTCGGCCCTCCCCCCACCTGGATGGTTATGTATTGTCAAATTATATATGAAAAGGGTTTAGCAGAGTGTCATTGCTTGGAATAAGAGTTTGAAAGGGTGTTTATTTATTTGTAAGTTGTAGCATTTGAGCTCATCGTTCTGGATCGGACAATCCTAACGTCACTTGTTAGCTTCCTTATGAAACGGGCAAGAGCAGGCGGAAGATGAGCACAGAACTTGCGCACTTTTACAGAATAATTAACTAATTTTCAGAGTTACGTTCCCCAAACTTTAATATGAATAATAAAATGCGGACTTTTGCAATCGATCGTGGTTTTGCTGCACAGCCGACGGTTGGAATATTAATAATGGAAACTCCCAGTTGCACGGTAAAGGGCTGTCTGCCCTTACCGCGAATTAGCAAGTGTTATTAAACTCCATTGCAGATAAACTTTCCCAATATTGAACGTGTTTCATGCGGCTGTCGTATTATTGACAGTGGGCTCGACAAATTGGTTTCTGTGATAGAGGTTTTGATGGCATGAAGCTGTGCACTTTCCAATATCAAATAAACTTCCACTGGCAGCTGTGCAAGTTGTTACTCCCTTCCACATTTGTTATTTTACCGGGTCAAATCATGTCGCTAAACATCTTCAGTTTGTAAGATAAGGTAAACACGAGCAATAAAATCCAAATTGAGTTGCTTTTGAGCATTGCTCGAAAAAATATACTATTAATAATAATATTTATAATAATAATAATACTTTATTGTTATTATTTACAGGAAAAAGATTCGCAACCAAAGTTGGCGACCGATTGTAAGGCTTTACAATAATGTTCTTACTTACAATTTACAAAGAGTGATGTATGAATAAACAATGTTTATTATGAAATCTTAGCTACTTGGCTGTCTCAACATTTTTTTCCCTTGATTAACGAGGGTGGTTAATTAATAATGTATATAATCTATATCTTAATTCTCTATCTTTTAATTTCCAGATTTCTTCATGTAAATAATTTTGGAATTTCCTTCCATTGTAATAAAGATTGTTTCAAAGACTCCTGTTCCAATGGTAACCGTAACTTGTCTCGTAAGGTCACGGTTTCAAACCCGGCTAGGTTCCAGGAATTTTTAGGTAATTTATCTTGATAATTGTAGTTTGGCCATGTTTCTATTTCTTATTTTCATCGTGAGGAAAATCGCCACGGGTGGCGGAGGTCGTTAAGGCGCGGACTCGTGAGCGGGAGGTCTGGGGTTCGGATCCCGCTAGAACCGTCCTCCCTGATTGAGGTTTTTTCCAGGTTTTCCTCAGTTCTCATAACTGGTAAATGTCGTAGAGGTACTCTAAACTTAGGCCTGGAACGTTTCCTTCTTTATAAAAAAAATCCTTTCCCAATTTATCATTTCATTTCATGTATCACCAGTGTTCACCTCCTGTGGTGCCTCAGTAGTAAAAACGGGCGTTAAACACCACTCAAAAAATTGTGTGGAAAGCGTTCAAATATACATAAATGTTATACATTTCTAGTCTTGTAAATAATTAAGTTTTATAAATTATTATTTTGACCGGTTATAACCTTTAAAATAAGCTTGTTCAGATTTTTACTTTTAAGAAAGCGTGGTTCTTAAAATAAGGGTAATTTTAACAAAGTATACTAAAATTGGAGAACATTTCCATTTAACTATTAAACCTAGGAATGTAATACTTTATAAAACATTCGCCTTTACAGTTTTAATAATGCAAAAATATGATAAAGTTTAAAAATATGAGATTTACTGTTTTACTTTTCATCCGTTTTCACTTGTAATCGCAACAGACAAAGGAAACTATATCGGCAGAACGGAGGAGACGTGAATGGCCGAGACATATAACGTCCGTGTTTATGAAGTTGTGAAAAAGAGTACTAAGGCACCAAAGATATCCAGGAAAAAAATGGGGACTGCGTGCAGAGAAGCGGCGGCAGCTGTAGAAATCCGAGTTCAGGAGTAATAAAGGAAGAAGGGAAAAATGAGAAGACAAACGTGTTTCTGTTTATTATTTCATTACAGTATTCTTTTCTCGCTTTACTTCACTATTTCTAGTTGTTTCAATTTATTTCCCCTTTTTCTGTAAAGAGAAAGAAGATTTAAATGTGCTGTTATTATTTTCAAGTTGAGACATTACTAGGGTTCGCCTTTTCAGATAGTGAAATCTCACAGAGTGATCCTTACAAACCAACACACGCTGCTAGCGGCTGCCGAAATGAGAAAGTTATTAATATAAGTGAGTTTTTGCACTTAATAAAGACGTAGACTTTAGCACTTCCCTGTGTCTGCGAGTGTATAAAATACCTTTGTTTGATAGTTTTGTTACTTTGCACTGGTAAATCAAGTTTAAGCGGAAGTCTCGTTGAGACGTTACGCGTGGTGGTTTGGAGAAACCAATTTGCCTCACAGAGCCGTTTCGTTTGTCAACAGCTTCATGTCCGAGCAAGATGTACACTCGTCGATTGCACATCATCATCATCATAATTATTATTATTATTATTATTATTATTATTATTATTGTTGTTGTTATTATTATTATTATATTTTTGTCGCCAGAGGGTGTAAAACCGTTCAAAGATTAAAGGCACAGTTTGGAGAAGAGACGTTTTCTAAGGCACAGCTGTATGAGTGATAGAAAAGTTTCACAGATGTACAAGAAATTTTGGAAAGTGAAAGTCGACCTGGATGAGCTTAACGGAAGCCAAAATTCGGACAGTTTGAGTACTTATAGAATGTGACTGACGTTTGATCATTTCGGAAATAGCTTCTGAGATTTGATTAAGTCTTGGAAGTGTTCAGTTCATCATTTTAGATGACTTGGATTAACGAAAGGGAAGGTTTCTCGAATTTTTACTGAGGTCACAAGATTACACATTTGGGAGTGTGTCAGGGGTTTTTTGGTTCAATGCTGGGAACAAGCAGAAATACTCTTGAAATGAACCGTAACCTGCAAAAAACTTATGTTCACACTATATTCCTGAGTCGAAGCAAAAGAGCTCCTGTCAAAACTAGAACTCTCCTGTTGACAGTTTTCTGGGATTTTGGCATTTTGTTCACCGATTGTTTCTCATAAACATGAAACAGTCAACGAATCTTATAATGCTATCGCCTGATTGAGGCAAAACGTGCATATGGGCAAAAAGGACGTAAATAACTAATTCGAGTAGTTTTTTTTCTCTAAGTAAACGTCCCTGCGCTCACATTGGAACATCCCCCATATAGCCCAGACTTTTGCCTTTTTTACTATATGTTAGAACTGTTAAAAGAAGCATGGGAGTTCGGCGAATCGTCAGTGACAGAGGCGTGGAAACATTCTTGTATAACTGACTGGAAACCCAACCGAAACTTTCTTTTATAAAGATTTTTCTCCGCTGAGAAAAATATGTCAGTACATCGGCAAAATTATAGAAAATATGCCAATAAATTTTAAAATATCCGGCTTATGTTTTTTGCCCCCTCCTAATATTTTTAAAATCAATTTAGATTCCAAATATTCTACTTGCACATAGACAATCAAAATTATGTGACATATATATTTTTCTTTGTAAACTTTGTTCATAGCCAAATGGAAAGAATAAGTAATTTGTAGTATTCCTTCATTTAAAAATATATCCAAATTAACTGTAGTATATGTTTATGTTCTATCGCCGGTTTTTGGTGAGCTTTATTCTCAGCAAGATTAATTTATTTTGCTGCATTTCTAGTGGAAGCAATAAATACGTTTACATTTTTGCGTTTAATATCGAGAAATTCAAATCCGGGCTGTAGATGTAACTTATATCACCCATAACTTTTTTGTTCTAAACTGAATATTGTATTCTGAAACAGAATACTGGCAATTAAACCTCTTGCTTTTCCTCTAATATTTCGCGTCTCTTTATATATGAAGTTTTACTCCAGCGTTCTCACCATGGACGAAATGGCTACCGATTTGTTCCAGCAGGATGGCAAATTGCTTTAGTATCCATTTTTTATCCAGCGCACTGCCTCTCTCATTCCGCCCTAACGGTCCAAACGCTTTCTGTTCGCAATTAACAAGCTTCTGTGATGGGCAATTGTTCTGCTTCAGGCGAAATGTTACAGCTATCCTGTAAAAATACTCCTGTAGACAGACTGGAAACGCACATGGAGAGTTCTGCCTCACTTTACGTACAAATTTCTGTACATGCCTCTGCACATAGTAGTGGTTCCTGTGGTTTCGTCTAGATCGATGGAGAATGCTGTGAAGCTCTAACGAAAATCATCTGTCAAGTGCCTTTTGTGAGAGCTAGCTGAATATTTACTGCGTGCAGTGCAGTAAATGCATCTTACATCGTAGCAAAAAGAAGACTGGATGTATCAATGTTCAGCCTGAAAGTGTCAGTACACAAAGCATTTACTGGGTATTCTTCATTCCGTTTTATACAAATTTTACTGTATTTCACCATATTTCTGACAGCGTTTTGAAGCATTTGTTTCCTTGTTTACTGTTTTAACATTATCTTCATTTATTTTGTGATAATATTTCTCCAACTTTTCCATCACACCAAATTCAAACGCAGGTGCGGAACTTATCAAAAAAGTTTCAATTCCATTGTGAAGTTAGAGACAATTTTTTGGCTAAATAAGTCCATCAAAATCAACTACGAGGGCGGCATGAAAAGTCCTCCGCCTCTTTTAAGTTGATCATTGTTTTTGTTTTTTAATATGATCTACCTTAAGGTCATTCAATATTTTACATTTATGCCAGCGATGCTCCAATGTCACTATCGTGTCTCTGAAATGGTTTACTGTACCCTCCGTGAAACACTTCCCTTCAACTTGATGAAAAAACTGTTCAGCTAGGAAATGCTTGAGTTTTGGGGACAGATGGAAGTTGCAGAGAGCCAAATCTGGGAATAGCATAGATGCTCTAACAATTCATACTTCAAACTTTTTTCCCACCAATAAAACACTGTCGTAAGCAGTTGAAAAAGTATATTTTATTCTACAAAACACATTTTCTCGCAAATTTTGCGCCTAGTTACCCCTTCTGTTGGTAGTCAATTAGTAAAAATTCCTTTGTGTCACAACTTTTCTGCAGATGAAATCCACCTTGTCTTTTTTTTAGCGCTGACAACCTGCTTCGTAATAAGCGGAATTAAAAGTTTTACCGTGCCAGTGCGAGATATTTGAATAGTGAGTTTAAACATATATGTAAACGTTACTTGGTTTTATATAATTATTTTATTTTTGAAACTCTATGTATTAAAAATTTGCTTACAGTGTCATTCAAAGAAACAGCCTTTAGTCAAAACACAATGGGAAACCATAATGAAACAGCAAAAAGTTCTGAATTTCCGCCTCCAACATGGAAATATTTCAATGTGGCTTCCTATTGTTTGATATTGACCACATGTAGGCTGGCTTCATTACAACAGAGTAATGTCAGTATCATCTGACTCACAGGTCTTTCTGTTGCAGGCTTGGAGCTAGTGCCTGCTCAACGGATACAGCAAATTCATGAAATAGAATAGTGTTTGATGTGTCTTAGTTATACTTGTATAGTCTATCTGATTATGACGCAAAGATCTTCTTTGTAAATATTTGATAATATAAATGTTGATGAACCAATGGGTGGTAACTTGTTGAGGTTTTGAGTGTGTGACTTTATTTTTCCTGCAACAAGAAGAACTGTTTGACACTTTTATTTTTTCCGTTAATATAAGAGGAACTTCTTTAATTTGATAGTGCTGATCATTTTCTAGTATTTCTATTATAATCAAAATACCGCAATATCTACAATAATTTCAACTAGTCCGCCATACAGTGCAGCGACTTACTATTATACTTCGAGATGCTTGAAATTTGCGAAAAGAATTGCTGGTTCATTTTTCTTTGAAAATACAATTAACAATAAAAGGTATACTAATAAATTTTTTATTTATTGTGTAATGAATTGGGTTGTATAATTGACTACAGATTTGAAAGTAGTGGCTTAAGGCCTTCTCGTTCTCCAGTACTAACGGTCTGTGTTTTTATCTCTGGGTAACTTTGAAAAATTCTGTATACACCACCAATCCTTATACTCGGAATGAACTTAAAGAAAACATTGAAACAGAAATACATTAGTGTACAAGAACTGAAGAGTGTAAATTCTGGTTTCTTGAGAAGATATAGCATGTATGTCCTACAAATAGGCAGCACGTCTAGCACCTTCTACAATAAGGGTTTATTTTGTTTGTTACATTCAATTAAAAAAAATTAAATGTGGCACCTTGAGTTTACCATTATGTGGGGATTCGCGAGTGAATATTTTAAATATGCTTCTTTATATACCATATAAAAAGAGAGTTAAACCAAAACATACGTACTAGTTGTAGATAGACAAAACTAGGAAGGTATGAAAACCAAAGGCATTCGTGAGACAACTGTGAAGCAACTCCCCCCCCTCCTGCTATTTACTTATTTTCAAGAACCAAAGTGAAAAAAATTCTCATATGTAATAAATAATTAACCATACGCCCTATAATTTCTTACCATTGAATTTTAGAAAAGAAATTAAACAGTAGTTGCATTATTTTTGGAACTATCTAAATATCTAAACGTTATACCATCGTTCAATTTAAAATTCTGAAGAGGCCTCATAAAACTCCTTGGCGCTATTATGAAGACCCCTTTATGCAATAACATTAGAAAAAGCCAGTTTTTGGTTTTGTTGTTTCATTTAAGAGATTATTGGCCTGTAACACTTTATATGGGCACTATATATATTTGAAGGAAATGTCAATGTCAATCATAGGTCCTACTTTAATACCGTCACTTACTCAAATACCGAATATATCTTTCTTTATAAATACGCCTATATCGCTTTCGCTTATGGTGGATCACATGATTAGATCAACTGATTACCTAAATCATTAAAACATTGCACTAGTATTTAAAGTTACCAATACTCCTACACTTGTAGAGAAATCTATATAATTGAAAACAAAGTAATGAAAATCACTTGTACACTTTGTGAAACACAGTTCAACCTTTCCTTTTCCCTTATACGGTGAATACAAGTAATTTGAGTGTCAACAAATTTTGAACCACCCGTTTGCAGTAGCATTTAGATCATTCCACCATCTTCCAGTACAACTATAGCAGTTGCTGGTCTATTAAGCTCTTAAAATCATAATAAAAATTCACCTATACACTATCATGACACTACGGAGTTAATAAACTAATCAATTTATTATTCTACCCCCTAATACTGAGAAAACTTAATATTCCATATAACACATATCCTAATACAGTTATTATTTTAGTGTGATATTTTTGATATGTTCTTTCAATGCCATAAACTTGCCATTAACGTACAACCACCACCTACTATAACACTACAGCTATGACAAATATTGGCGCTATACTGCCGCCAATCTTTTCATTATGCTTAGCCTCACACACAACAATCGATGCCGATTTTACATTGTCACTTCTCATACTCTTTCACATTTATATTTCATTCTGTCTGCCATTCATTCTGAAATCACAATAAACCATTTTTATTACTGCTGTTTTGATTATGTAGATAATATCAGAGAATTCCAATTTACCTGTAATGTTTCCAATAATTCTGTATGATCCTCCATGATTTTATCTTCCTAAGGCAACGGGATATTTCTCGTGCATTTTCACAATTGTGCTATTTTTCCCTAGAGCTCCGTATTTATAGCTGCCGGAAATATATCAATTCAATTATATCAAGTTTATAAATCCCCTGTGCTCTAAAAATGGATTCTATTGACTAAATTTTACTGTTTTTAAGTTCTGATATAAAAAGCATTTAAAAATCTTTCTGGAGGATATAATTTTGCCGTGAATTCTTCCTAAACGTACAATATCGGGTCTTTTTTTTTTTTTTTTTTTTTTTAATTTCTTTTTGTCCAACAGCGCAAATTGGTGCATCGAACGCAAGCCTGTAAATGATACCCTCCGGTAATGGAAGACAAAAGCAGGTAGCTGTTGGAGGCGAGAATGTATTAGAAAAATGTATGTGCATTGTATGTTCTCTATTTTGCACCCGTTGTAAATATCCAGCGTAAATGGTAGAGAAGGGTTTTGTTTCTGTATTTTATAGCTACAGGCGGAACCTGGGGCATGAATAAAAAAGCCAGCTTCAAAAATATATCTGAAGAGTGCAAACAAGAAGATATCAGACAACAAATACATAATGCATCCAAATAGAATATGTATTCATACAAAGAACCGCTGAAGCTTGCCAGAATGTGTCACCATGTTCAACCAGGGTGTACCAGATAAGAGTATAATTTCGAATCTCACGTAGAGCAAATATGTTTAGGCGAATGACGGATACATTTTACGATCCTAGCCCGGGCTCATGTAACGGGAACATACTGTTTTCAGCAAAACATCAAAGTTCCCAGAACTAAATCCGGTTTTTTTAATAAGTTGTTTTGCTTCATTCGTCGGTAAATTGGTTCTTTATTTCTATTTTAACTTTTTTATGTGATAAACTTAAAACATATTATGGAAAATATATCTGTGCTCCATTTCTATATACTAATTTAAGCAGAAAATGCAGAAATTGTACATATTCAAAATATGGCAAAAATGAGTTAGTACCATATGTTTTATATGGGTTATAACTATGCAGAAAGTGTGCATTATTTAAACATGAATCATTTTTGTTCGGACTATGTGTTTGGCACTACTGTAATTTATTCTATTTACATCTGTTTATTTTTTTCCTTAATTATTTTGAAATTACAAGGGTCGTTTGAATAGTTCTAGGAATGAAGTGCAAAATGGTGTCTTAGATTTTATAAATTATTCTTGTTTTTCAACATAGTTTCCTTTGACACCAATGTAGTTATCCAGCCATTTTCTAAACTCTTTATCTCATCACATAAGTCAGATTCCTCCAGACCTGCAGAATACGCATCAACTGACGATTTAAACTCTTCATTTGGCGAAAATTTCTTTCCACAAAAGAATTTTCCCCGTTTAAGGAACAAATGAAACCCCGATTGAGCCAAATCGGGGGAATAAGGTGGATGTGGCAGCAAATAATTTATGGAATTGCGCCATTGCAACGACACAAATGTGAGGACGAGCATTTATTAATTACTAAAGCTGTAAACTATTGTACACAATGCTGCATATTTCTGAAGACTGGTACTTGATTTTCTTTTTTAAATAAATCCTCATTTTTGTATTATTGTAAAGTTAATGGCAAAAAGTTAACTGTGCAAAAACGCTACATAATTTAAATTTTATTTATTTTAAAATCAACCAACAAAACTATTTTGTATTATTTTCTTCATAGGAACATAAAAGTAAAATGTTTCACTAACTTACGTTGGAGAATCTTCTTATACCTATTACCTGTAATAATGAAACCAAATTTACTTATTTTGTTTTGTGAAGACGTGAGTTTCTGTGGCTCGTGTTAGTTAAACTTTTGGCTTCCGAGTGCTAGTCTAAAGCCAAAGTTTTGATACGTGTTGATTTGTTGTTGTTTATTTGGTTTATTTATGGACACTATTTAACATCTCAGGTCATCAGCGTCCCATTCAAATCAGAGCGTGAAACGGCCGACAAATTTTGCTGAGACTCCTCTTCTTTCAGGCTTGAGGCTCTTTTTCGTGCCATAAATGTACGACACGGGACCCACGGCTTTACTTCCCTTCCGAAGGAAGCAATACTTAGAATTTTTGATACGTGTATTGCTTTTGTTTATTTCTCTGTAGAGTTTGAAAATGATAATATGTGCCCTTTTTGTTTAGGGTTCTCAGTTAACATTCACTTTTTAGCCGATCGGTCCTGCTGGTCTAATGGTAATTATACTTGCCTCGTAGACCCAAGATCACGGGTTCGATCCCGGACAGGGTCGATGCATTTTTGCCGGTGTAAAAATCCTAAGTATGGCTTAAGTATAGCCATGGGTCCCTTGTTGTAGATTTATGGAATGTAAAAGAGTTTTAAGCCTTAAAGAAGAGATCCCTGAGTAAAATTTGTCTGCCGTTTCACACCCTGAATTGAATGAGATGCTGATGACATGAGATGTTAAAGAGCGTACGTACATAAACAAAACAAAAAAACTGCATAGCAGTGTTGGCTTCTATTATGATTAATATAATGGAGGAATCCATTTTTAAAACGCCTAGGTCTTATGCATATTTTAAAACGTTTTAGTGCATTATAAAGAGATTTTCTTTACTTGTCCCTGACAAATAGCACAATACCAAGTTCTGGCGGTTTTATCTCATGTTAGTGAACTTACTGTAAAGAGGAGTATGTGATGTGTAGATCGAAGTGTGGTAACAGAGGATGAGGAATTTAAAAAAAAAAAAAAAAAAAAAAAAAACTAACTGCAGATACGACATTTTTAAGAAGAACTGTACAAGAGAAGTCAGAGGCTAGTTTCCTATTTACTGGACGAATAAAGATGTGAAACAACAAAGCAAAACGATGCGCATTAAAGCCTGGAGCATATAATGGATAGGAAGATGAAGGAATGTGTTATGATCTGCTTACATGCTAAAAACTGAAACTGGACCAGAAGAGGTTATAAGAAAGCAGATCGTTCCATCTCCCTGACAGAAATACAAAGTTTGCGACCAGGTCAAGTTAAGGAGTATCGACCTTCAGGCAGGGTCTCTGCAGCGTCTGATGCTTTACAGGGCATCCTCTGGGAAATTCAAACTGTTGAGATTTCCAGTGCGCTCCTCTCCTAGCTAAACCCTTTGCCTCCCACCCTCTTTTAGTATTGTAGGATGGTAACTGTATAAGCCGAGAATTCGTCCCTAGAGACTTCTCTTCTGTCGGTGGAACACTGCCAGCCAGCAAAGGAGAGAGGGAGTGTAAATATTTGCATGAGAAGTCTATGAACTTGCCTCCTATGAAATATTGTTAAGAACATCCCATTATGCCGGCTGTTATAGCCCTCTCTTTCCCTTGGCACATTAGTTCATAACCCGCTTAGATCAGTGAAAGATGTGTGTATTACAACATTTTGTCGACAGAACTTCTAATTACCAGCAGCAAGCAGAGCATGTCGAGGTTTAAAATGTGCACTTCGCGGTGATGTTGCTGTAGAAGGGAAAAATAACATTGATCTACTAATGCGCAAAATGTTTTTCCCAATTGCTCTGCAGAGAAACGAATGAACGTCATATCCCGGATTTGCACTTGTGAGATCTACCAGGGCTGCCAGTAAAAATTATTATAATTTTTAACAACATACCTCTAATCATTCTCATTATTTTGATGATCTTTCTCAAAGTAGTTCCGCTGAACTTTTCTGCCATTCTTCACAAACTTTTTTTTTTTTAATAAGAATCGTCTCCTCAGTTTTCATCAGTGCTTCTGATGACGAAAATGTTTCCCACGAAAGTGATTTTTCAATTTGGTGAAAAGAATCACACGGAATCAAATTTGGACATAGGGAAGGTGAGGGACACACTTAACAGCGATTTTTGTTAGCTACTGGTTTATACATACATGTGTGTGTTTACAAGAGATTGCTATTTGGTCTCAGTATGGAAAGAATGTAGCCAAGTTTAATTACTAATGATTCCTTTTGAAAGAAAATCTACACCTTCCTGTAACATCATCTTCAACTGCAGCATGAAAACCTGAACGCAAGTGCCCTTTAAATCTTGGAATCCATCTGTGCCACTTTTCAGTTACCAGCGTGTGAGTACCACCCATGACAATTTTCAGAATTTATGAAAATGTTCTTGATGCTATTCAACGATCCTATCTCCAAATGGCAGCAGCAGTTTTATGCGCTTATTCCGTCAGAACACAAACTTAGAGCTCGGTCCATCTTCTTTTGAAATTTATTGTAACATTGCATAGGCCTCGGCTGAATATTTGTTGAGAGGAAAGCAGACTTTCAGAGCAGCATCTTGTTCGTCGTGTGTCAGTTCCATTTTGCGGTAGGCGGAACTGAACATATGTGAACTTGCACACCTCTCAGAGACGCGGACATGAAATGATAACAAGAAACTACTAACACATGTATATTAGGTATTAAGAGTATTGTAAAGTGAAAATTTTGCGCGAGAAATAGAGCCTGTAAATAAAAAGATATTATCATTCTTTATTGAACAGCTGTCGTAGGAAACCATAGATTTCATTTTATGGGTAGTAAATATTTTATTTAGATCCTACGAGATCTACGAAGCATTAAAGTACAGTAAACAGAATTTATTCTTGAATGTAACGAGGGATAGGTCATGGTAACTCGTGGACAAGGATCAACACGAACAATTTAAGATATACGATTGAAAGTATATGGCATTTACTGCCTAGTGGTGCCACCAACGGGAGGCTAGATGTAGGCGGCCCTCGCAGGGAAGAAGCAAATCCAGGCAACTGTAAAACATTGGCTTATTATGTCATGAGCAAAAGTTACATACAGCTACTCACACAGGGTTGCAAATCCGTAACAGAAAGGGTTTCCCAGGTAATTCATGGTGTTTAGCAGCCTTCAAAGTAGTCTCCAAGTATATTGATGGTTCTTTGCCAGCGTTGGAAAGGCCTCTCGCCACTGTTTGGTAGGTTAGGGCAGGGCATGCGTGCTCAGTGCTTCCCGTAGCTCTGTGTGGCATTCTCGTGCATTCCAGCGGTGGAGAAATGCTTATTTCACATACGCATGTGACTCAATACTGACCACTGTCGCTCACAACTTCGGGACGTGCTGAGACACGCAACTCTTCTCTCTTCACCATATGGTGGCTTCATTCGAAAGTGCATTTCATACCCTTTCAATCGTTTATCGTCTTATCCCTTGTTTAAGAGAAGAAAGATAACAATTGCCATGACTTATCATTTATCCCTCGTAGATACACAAAATGAATTACGCTGCGTTGTATGTTTATTGGGGTACAGCGGCAAGCAAGATCTACATTTTAATGTACTATTTAAGAAAATATAAAAGTATTGATGTCTCTCATGATAGCTTACTTGTGTGAAAAATTATTCTGGGAATCCCATCATCTAAAACATAAATAAGTATTGTAAAACGTAACACCAGAACTCGGAATACAAAATCCTTCTATTGAAGCGTGATGTTCACGACTTGTAAGTGAAGTGTAGCATCATCCCTCTCTATGAGGAATTAAAATTCACTAATTTTGTGCTATCGTATATTGTGTTCATTATTATTATTATTATTATTATTATTATTATTATTATTATTATTAATATAGTCAGTTTCAAACATTTTGTATACTTTTTAACGTAATACCGTTGTTATGAGCACTACTATTGGATAAGGATGCGCTTCAATAAAATGCCAAATTTTAAAAACCTTATAATTATTTGTTTGTTTATATCTTTAAATGCTGTAAGCCGATAATGAACAACTTTGAAACATATATAGACAGCAAATTTAGGATTTTAAATGGGGGTTAAGTTTGATTTAAATGGTTCCACAGTCTAGAAAAGTTTATGAACCGCTAATTCAGGTAAAAGTTACACAGAATAACTGGCTATATCTTCAACCGTGTGATTTTCAAGTTAAGCGAGTCATAACAAACATCTGTGAAAGATAAAATTCTTTTTCTTTTTTTCAAAGAATTAACTATGCTAACTGGAATCAATACATTTATTGTTTAAAGAAGCAAAGACGTTATGTGTGAGACCTGTTTTACGTTTCAAATGTTTGTAACTTTTCTCCTGCAGCTTCTTTCATGTTTGCATTGTGTCACAAGATATCAGATTATACTATTACCGAACAAATGTGCGCGGTGGTAGACGGTGTACGGGCAAACGAATAGATCGGTTATAACTGTCAGGGAAGAAAGTGCCTCAGATGATAAGAGTAAATGCGGCGGCAACAAATGGAAACAACGACATAGATGACATCTTCCTATCAAAATATTTTTTTTTTCATATCTAAATGCTTAAGAGTGTGGCCATATTTGAATACGTTTAATAATATTTTATTAAAATTTGGAAAAGCTGGGTCCATTTCAGATGAAAATAAACCGGGAAAGTTTATAATAGCAGCTGTAGCTTTTACAAACAGCACAGAATGCTGATGATGCAAGGAGTTTCAAGTCCTTTAATAAAGGAATAAGTGTTTTTGATTGATTGAAGATGATATAGCAAAACACGTTTTTTACTAGATAACGTTATTTGAATCTACCTGAGATTATAACATTATATAAAATTCATGCAAGATGGTGCCCATTCTCACATCAAAATAGTTTTTGTTTACATCATAACGTACAAAAAGAAAACATTGAACAAACAATTTACGATTAAATAACAGCAATAAAAATACAATTTCAATCTATCGAGACTGTCAGATTTTTTAAGATTACATAGAAATTAACAAAGATAAGAGCTATTAAATTATCTCTTAGTTTTGGAAAGCGTGTTTATGAATGTAAAGATGTAATAGATCTGCCAAATAATAGCTTGCAGTCCAAATTCTCATGATATCGTGACACTTGTTTGATCATTTGGATCTCAATAATACAGCAGCTGAATCTGCAGTATATTTAGCGAGATTTCTAAGCGATTCCTTGATTCTCGGAAACAGGTGAACGTTGCGGTTTCAAGGGATACAGAGGCCGATCAGTCCGTCACACAAGAGGTCTTGCTTTGATGCGATGGCTCGGTCAATACGAGGCGACTGGGGAATTTCTGCCCTCCCGTCCATCGATCAATTGCAGGGGAACAGCCGGCTATTCTACTTGAGCTAAGGCGACCCTTGTTAATACCAGAAGAATGATGGATCGGGCGTGATGAAGTTCGCGCGCCGGTAACTTGCTCACCTAGGGATTTTAACGGCTTACGCTTAGAGGTCTTGCTTCATGGATCTGAGAAGCTCTATTCTAGATATTTTATCGACCAATAAGTGACGACATTAAATCCCTCCCGATAGCTAGAAGTCCGGATTTGAACTCTGTAATGGAAGAGTTTTTTCTTCTTGACTTCCCACCAGGATTAAATCTTTACAATTAGATTTCCGTATAAGATTAATTTGGCCTTTCCAGAATATTTTTAACTTCAAACCTCCAGGGAACGTTTCCATTTTTCTGCCAATACATTAATATTTCTAAGATTCTGCCCATGGTCCATGTAGGGCTAGAAACATTAGTTTTAACTCCGCTGTGCGCAGTTATTTTAACCGGCTTTCTGTAGCGAAGTTTCCGATTATTGGCTACCCTGTTGACGCTAGGTGAAAATTGGATCTCATTATGCCTCCATATTGTCCAAGCGATTACGGATTAGAGTACATGCTATTCACCAGTAAGGTAATAAAGGGCTAGTAAATTGATAGTTTTAACGGTGTTTAACTTTTACCTCCGAGGCACCACAGTGTGAACACTGGCGATAGATGAAATAAAATGATAAATTGGGAAAGGAGTTTTTTTTTCCCAAGAATGAAGTGTTCTAGGCCCAAGATTAGAGTATCTTCCCGGCATTTCCATTTATGAGGACTGAGTAAAACCTGGAAAAAAAATCTCAATCAGGAAGGACGGTCCTGGCGGGAATTGAATTCCATACCTCCCGCTCATTAGAGTTAATGGATGAAATATAAAAAGGAAGTGAGATAAGAGGGGCTGTAAAAGAGATAAAAGTATCTAGAGACGAAAAAACTATAAAAACATAAAATACATCAAGTAGAAAAGGAAAAGACACATATTATTTGTATTACGGGCCGGCAAAGCGTGACAGCGTATTGGTTTGAACAAGGCTTTGTTAGCGAATGGTTGTGCATACGTGTATTACTCAGTGTTTTCATTGTGTGTAAATTGAGTGCTAATTGTTGTTCATAACTATAATCTTGATTAACGGGTTTTTATATACGACACGTGTGTGAACACAAATTCTTGTATAAAAGCGAGAAAATGTGCTGGCAATCGTGTTCCAGGTAGAGAAAATTCGCCAGATTAAAAATTACAGAAATAGGATCTCCCAATGACAAGAAACGTGTTGAGAACCACTTTGTTCTTACGGAAGCAAAGTTACATGAAATACAGGAATTTCCTACACAGATGCCGGCAATGTATCGCTCAGGGGCAATTTTTTCAAATTCTCTAATAACACAGTGTAGTGCTATTATTATTATTATTATTATTATTATTATTATTATTATTATTATTATTATTATTATTATTTATTTTTATGTGGTACCGTTTTATGTCTTCAGTAAAAATATAAGTACTAACTTTACGAGTGGCGCTTTTTCCAGTAAACAAGTGCGATCAGGCGGCCCGTAACTGAAATAAAACATAAAAGTCCCTGTAAAACATAAAAGTAATAGGAAAAGGAAAAAGAACAAAGGGAAAAAGGAATATGAACAAGAAGGGGAACGAAGGGAAGAAGTAAGAAGTGGACCCTGAAGAAATAGTATTGATAATTTGGAACAAAATTATTAAATTAAGAGAATGTAGATAGAAATAAAAATAAAAGAGAATAGAGGAAAACAGAAAAATTAAAATGTGTTAAGAAAGCAAAGGACGAGAATTTTTTTTTTAAAAAAAAAAAAATCCATTTTAACTTGTTAAATGCTATTATGATAATGGCAAGAATAGATAAAAGAGACAACAGGAAATATTATTTTAATCTGTACATTCATTATTTCATAGCTAAACTCCTACACGTAACACGTCCTTCAGGGTATTCTGAATTTCAGTACTCCAGCATGACATCTTGTCACGTGATGCATACCTGAGAACCTTCAGCAACGCTGAAGTGCAATGACGGAGATGCGTTTCCTGTTATCTTCCCGTCCGCGGATTAAGCTCGCGGCGATGAAAAATGACGGCGGCCACCTGTCTATCATCATATACCGCAGTCATCAATCACAGTCAAACACAAGAGCTGGGGATAGCATTGTTGTTCATGTATGTTGACACATGTCTGACAAGTTTTAACATCGTTTCGTTTTGGCTTTCAAAGAAAAACTTCCATAAAGGCAAAGAGATTAATTTTGTGAAACTACTATATTAAATATGGAATTATTATTTTGTGAAATAAAAAAATAGTCTCAAAAATACTGCAATTATCAACTCTTATAAAATGTATTTATTTATTTGTTTATTTATTCCTCCCGGTATTTCTGCTTCCGTAGTTCTTACAAGTTTTATTTTGGTATGTCTTCTACTGTAGGACGGTTAACTTTTAAGTTATTACAAACGACCACTCGGTGGCGCTTTCAAGATATGTTATTACTATTTCGAAACAATTGACATTTGTTATTACGAAAACAGTAGCAGCTTCGAAATTGACCAAGTAATTTGTTTAAAAAACAGTTTTACCAAAAATAAATAAATAAATAAATAAATAAATTAGAAATTTTGTGTAAAGATTTTCGCTTGATGCTTTTATACGATTTTAGTAAAGGCCTAACTCAACAACAATGCATAGAATCGCTTCGTTCAGCTTTTGGTAATGGAGCACCATCACAAGACTGTTTACAATTGGTTTGCAGAATTTCGTCATGGTCGTGCGTCCGTCAGTGATGAATTAATTCTCTTTATTCTACAAAATTTGGCTGCCTAATCATTTATGTATTCCATCCCCAAATCATAACAATTACAAAAATATATAATTTAATGCAAAACACGATGGACTTCGCGGGGTCAGTCATTGCCCCATGGATATTAAATGGCCGTTGTCATGCGATTTTTAAATATTTAAATATAAATATAAAAGTATTTATAATGTTTAGTATAATTGTAATAAATAATTTATCGGCGCAATAGAGTTACGTAAATACTTCCAATTCCGGATTCTGTCTTTGGTTTGAAAGATAATGAAGGTATAGAATTTGCTAATCACCAATCAGAAAAAATATAAAATAAAAGAAGGAGAAGAAGAAAAATTACAAAGAAAGGCAAAAGGAAGGGGGGATAGGAAGCGAAAGAAAAGAAAATGTCATTTTAGGAAAAGAAGAATAAAATAAGATACAATATGAAAAATGAAGCCAAATATAATAAAAAGGGCGGGAAAAGAGCAGACAGAGTAGGCTACAAAAAGTAAAATCCAAAATTGTTAACAATCTTGAAATGTGGCACGTTTGTTCTACAGTTGAAACCTTTCCATTTCAAAAGGGAAAAGCGATTTCTATCTCTAATTTCAGTGAAACTGTTATTTGCAAATAGTACGCCGAGCTCAATGCGCGAAGGTGCATTACTAAAAGACTGAAGGGAAGGAACTGTTTCCATATGCGAGAAGCTTACATATGTTTTAGTCCTACTCGAGAGCCCTCACATTATTCTAGCAAATCCACTGAGCCAACATAGGCCGTAATTTCAATGGAATATTCAGTTCCTACTTCTCGCCAGAAGCGGCGAAGCCACAAAGTGCCTCCGCTTCAGAAACGGGGAAAACTGCCTTTCAAGCCAACAACTTCCTTTTGTTGCAGAGAAACGAAAACTTGAATTTCCTAAACAGATGTAATCGCAGTGCAATCATCAAGAAGCCACTCTCAAAAATACAGGCAATCTACATAGAAATGGGTACAGTTTGGTATAGTTTACTAAAAGGAAATAAAAGTAGCAAATTTATCTGTGTATAACTTTGAATTAATTTGGTGCAGGTACGCCTTTAAAATAAAAACTC
This sequence comes from Metallyticus violacea, assembly GCA_030762175.1. Lineage (NCBI taxonomy): Eukaryota > Metazoa > Arthropoda > Insecta > Mantodea > Metallyticidae > Metallyticus > Metallyticus violacea. The sequence continues at coordinate 35,231,415 of CM060831.1, read as the reverse complement.
TTGAGATTACTCGTAAATCTCAAAACTACTTAAAAATACCCAGAAACCAGAACTCCACACTCTTACTCAAAGAAATTCCTAAAACCCGCAAGGTATGGCTACTGCATTATTACTTTCTCTGTCACTAGCTAGAAGGGAATTTATCTAAGAAAATACATGCAGTCCTTATATCTGTCCATCGTCTGACTGAATTAATTAAATATTCATAATTCATATTCAATTACTACAGTTTTATAAGCCAAGTTTACGGGAACTGTATTTGAATTCTTATTTTATTCGTGAAATAGTCGTAATAAATATCACTCGAGGGTCTGAGCTTTCCAGATAAATTCACTCACGTGATATTACTTGTAATAATTGCACGCGAGCACAATATACCAACTCTCTAATACCTTATTCACCAAACAGAATGGAATAATTGATATTTTTAAAGCACGGTGCTCAAAAATCAATAACTGTTTCATTTTTTCTCCTAGCCATTTTTTATTCCTATAATCTCTGCTTCAATTCGACTAGGGATTAGGGAAGCCTATTTTCATGCATTTTCCTGTTCACAATCGGCGGTTCGTACAAACTGTAAAAATGGGGAGATTTGGTAATCTGGGATTTCAAAATATAAAAGAAGCGGTACAAGATGTTACCACGCATAATAAAAAAAGAAAAAAAGGGTGGAACGGAATCAGTTTTCAGAGTTTTGCGCCGAACGAAATTAAAATTATATTAAAAGTACAAATAATAATAATAATAATAATAATAATAATAATAATAATAATAATAATAATAATAATAATAATAATAATAATAATAATAATAATAATAATACGGGTATCGTACTGGCATGGCAATTATTTTACCTAGTCCTCCCCTTGCTTATAATTTTAATTGAGCTTTCAAACCCTTGCTTGTTTGCATTTGATAACTATTTCGAGACTTTTGGTCTGAAAATAATTTTCCTGACATTCTGTTAAATATCGAAAAGTATCAGCTTTCTTGGTATTGTTGAAATTAATGACTCGCGAGCTCCTTTTAGCCAATGTACGGTCTCCTTGATACCTTATTTATTCACCAATCAGAATAGAGCTTAATCGATAGTTTTAAAGTAAGGCGGTCAAAAACTAATTAACTGATCGGTTTTCTCTTAACATCATTTTTATTTGTATAATCTCAGCTTCGATCCGATTAGGAATATAGAAAACTAATTCTCATGCATTTTTCTGTTCACTTTTTTTTTTTAAATTCACCGTTGAAATAAATAAATTTATTATGAACTCTTGTTACAACCTCAAATATCTTTGTAGCCCTTCTTGGAACAAAAACGACAATGCATTCTATCACCTGTGATTCGATTCGATTACCTTACTGCCACTCAAAAGAAGTTCTCATAACAACACGAAATATGACATAATTGATAGATAAATAGTAGTAAATGATAATTGTTATAATAGTGTAGTTGTATATTATTTAGTTTAGATCTCCACGCTGTTCTGTTTGGAATAAAAACTAATAAATTAGTGTATGTTTTCGGGAAGACCAAACCGGTAAGCCAAACCCCTTCAATGATTATACTAAAAGTACAAAAAAATAAATAAATACATACATAAAATGATATCGTTATCGCATTGTAGTTATCTTACCGAATCCCTCGGTTATAATTTTACTTGGTTTAATTGGGTTTTCAAACTCATGCTTGCTCACGTGAAACCAAGAATCTGGAAATAATTATGACAAGAAATATTTGTTAACTTCAATTAAATTACGGAAAAGTTATCAGCATTCGCGATATTACTGAAGAGAGTCACATATGTGAAATCATTAATAATGGGACTGCAACAACGTCACTCTTTGTTTCCTGACAATTTTAGTTTATTTTCCACAATTTGCGTTGCCTTGGGGATGATGAAAATTGGAAGGAAACAACTATTACGGTAATCCAAAGGTAAATAATATTTGTAATTTACTTATAATACTTAAGAATACGGGTCTAATAATATGTTTATAAACAAAAAAGTGTCATTGTAGGGAGGTATTGCATCATCCATTTATTTGTTTATACCTCAAGTTACATAGCAGAGTGGTACTATAAGCCCTTTTCAATGAAGACGCAAACGTCTTTGTTGAGAGGTTAATAAACGATGTGCCCAGTTCGATACTTAGACCTAACTCTCAAGCTTAGATGGTAGAAACTGCAAATGAAATCTGCCAATTTTAGATGAACTTCAGAATATTTTGCGATATGAAACTCGTTTTTAGAAACGTTTATATAATTTAATTTTAAAATAATGTGCTAATTTATCCCTTCGTTCATCCTTGATACTACGATTTATTTATCTTGTTCTGGACTTAGGATAACGTTTGTATTACATTGTAATTTTTTACATAATTTAACAACTTTCATTGGTTTTACAGAAAACATAATTTATACACTAAGAACTATATATATATATATATATATATATATATATATATATATATAGTGAGAAATACAATACAGTGAAAATACATTCTCAGCAACACTAATAAAAGTATATTTTAAATTAATGAAACAATCTATTTTTATTATTAGTTGTCTTTTATTCTTCAAATAAAAGTCAAATAAAAGCTATATTTTAAACAGTATTTATGATTCGAAAGAATCTTCAGTTTTCACTTCTGATATATCGAGTGTACGTATGTTGAACACTTTTATAATTAAGAACATAATAATAAACTATGTGTGCCAAAATCCATATCACAGTCACGTTGTTTATTTTTTTGTGTTAACGAAAAGTCCGGCCACACTAACACGAAAGATTGTAACCAATCACATGTTGTTGGACGTAGAAACCGGAGTTAGGCTGTTAATTGCACCCACACCGGTTGTTGGCCCACACAGCTGATCACACGATACACCAAAGGCTCCTGCTGCCCACACAATGGACAGGAGTCAGTATCGTCTCAAACTTCCTTTGGTTGGCAAAATGTCATGAACAGCAGTATACAAAACAGATCTGACAGAAGCGGGTAACACTCTGGAGTTAATAGTTTTCCATAACTAGGAAAAATTAACATTGAAGGCTCAATATTCTTTATACACATGGAGCAACTGTTTGTATATGTCTCTACTAACAATTTTACATTGGATTCTTTATAGCACCACTCTTGACAATAGGTTAATAGATATACAGTTTACGCTGTAATTACCCAAGATTTGGAATGTTTCGAAAATCTACAGTACGATATCTTGCCAGGAAAGTAGTCTGAACTCGAACCTGGAAATTTCTTCTCAAGAAGACAGAAAGACGCTTCAGCCTAATGTTGATAAGCCAATGCCTCCTTCATCGGGGGAAGGATATAAACTTTAAAAATACTACCTAGTTAAATTTATCACAACATGACACACGTTAACCGTCGTAGGTGAACTGAGGGCAATGAAACCTGAGTCCTGTATCATAGATGAGACAGTATGTAAATTTGCAACACCCACATCCGTTGATAAAGACAAAGTTCACGATGATACATCTGTTTAACTCTCTGTACGAGAGGAGCCTGATTTGCCGCTTGTAATTACCTTAGATCTCAATAATAATAATAATAATAATAATAATAAGTAATCCCCAAAATCTTCAATTTGCAGATATGAGATCATGGATGTAACAGTACCCGTGCTGGGCTGATGGCAGTTACGTGAAGCAAACCCTAAACAAATGGATAGAACGATACAACATAACGTTAGCTTCAGATCGACTTTCGATTATAAAACATGTACCTTATTATTATGGCACTTTTTTCGAGATACAGATTGAGCGTCAACTTTATTTTTAATTTTGTGTATTAATTTCATTATTCGTTACTATATATAGAGAGGATTATATAAAGGGAGATTTATATTTCCCTTTGTCGAGATATAGTAGCTCGAGTCCCTGTTATTTAGTATATTTCAAATAATCCCTTGTTTGCTGATTCAGTTCGCTAACAAGCATCTGTTTCTTGAATAATTGCCAAGAAACATTATATAAAGTTTCTACTAGATTCTCTGCTAATGAGAACGTGGCATCGATCAGAAGAGCTGCTGTGGAGAGTGAATCGCTGAAATTTCACACTCCGTTGGTCACATCCGCCATATCTTAATCTGCGGAGGCATGCAGTTTCTACTTCATTACGAACACTGACCTAGTGACCAGTTGGCGGGAGGCCGTAATGAGCTCGCTGTAATATCTGCTATGGTAGGAAATCACTCTCTCCGGGTAGACGAGCTGTCCAGACTTCACACAAACAAGCACAGTCGGCAAATATAGTTTCGTTTGCTTTAGCATTCCGCTTAGAGGCGCTTTTATCTCTGCGAAATGGTGTCAGCAAACATTTTATAAGTCTCTCCTCTCAGTAATTTTCTAACTACTTTATCAAAGCAAAAGTACCATGCCCATTAAGTCTATCTGCACAATGTGTTCGCCACAGATATCGACTGACTTTTCGGTTTTTTCATTATGCCGCGCATCCATGTGACGTATTTCGGGGCATCCGAAGCAGTAATATGTTATGTAATGTATAGTGCGATCGGCGGCAGGGGTTTTTCTACGAGTGAGTCCCCAATCGTTTATCGCGCCGTGGAGAGATAACAAGCCTGCTTGCTTACTTGTTGACCTTGCTGACTGTAGTATTCGTAGCGCAGCATTTTGTTCGTTTCTTAATTCGACAGTATACATAAAGTGTATTCTGCCTCGTGTGCTTACAACGGTACAGCCTGTCTTTAAGTACGATTCATATGTGTTAACTCAGTGGTGAAAGAATCATAGGAACAGTTTTTTGAGCATACAGTTGATTGTTACTTATATAATTACCATACAAATCCCTTTTTTCAGAGAGTTTACCGACTGGGGGCGTGATCATGCATTTTTTCCAGGAGAGCAATTCACAACGTGTTTCCAAAAGACAGGGGTTTGTGGTCCCCTCGGTTCTCCGATTTAAAAGCCTGCGATTACCTCTGGGATAAATTAAAAATTACCGTGTACATGACGAACCCGCACACCGTACAAGAACTCAAAGATAATATTCGCCAAGAAATTATCCGGATTTCTCCAAAAGAACTCGGCGAGTAATGAATAATTTCATAAAGAAATACCAAAATTGTGTGGAGAATGAAGACAGGAAGGTTCTACTGCTCATTCTATAATTTAGTAAGTAAGAAGCATCTTAAATTGGTTTGTATATTGTTTTACCCTCTCGCTAATCATCGAGTCCCGGCTGGCTAACGAGCTGCGCGCTTGCCCACAGGTAAATTACTCTGGGGGAAAACAAAATTGATCGCACGGTATTTACAGTGGGGTTACGGCGTTACAGGCCGGCAGAGCGCGGCTGCGCATTGCAAGAAGATAGCTTATAATTAGCTTGAGGGAAACTTTGTCATCAAGAGTTGTGCAATCTTGTTATTCGGTTGTTTCATTGTTTGTAGATGGTGTGCTAAATTATTCTGCCTATAAAAATATATTCCTGAACTGATTGTCATAGACTATGCATTTATGAAAGCTGGTTGTTGAAGAGAAGTTGCAAGGCAATGCGCTAGAAAATATTCTGGCAACTGTGTTCCAGGTAGAAAAACTGTTAACTAACTTGTTGAAAATGTTACGGATGATAGGATATCTCAATGACAAGAAACGTGTTCTGAACCGCCGTATTCTTACGGAAGAAAAATAAGATGACCTTTCCTATGTAGATGTGCGTAATATATCCCCGCTAAGGAACATCATTTTCAATATATCTTATAATCAGGTTAGTGCTTACTATTATAACCCGTTTTAATTACAGTACCATGCTATTCTTTCATAAAAATATAAATACTAAAATTAAAGTATAAACTTTATGCGCGGCGACGCTATGTTGAGGCAGCTACACTTTTCCAGTATCAACTGCGTTTAAATGGCCTGTAACTGAAATAACCTCACTGTATAAATACCATACAATAGCTAATGTTCATGAAATGTTCCTGTAATGTGTACAGTAATTATAGAGCGGACGGGGAAAGTGTTTAAGTACCAAACAATTAAATATTAACTTTTTCCGTGGAAAGAGTTATGTCTTCATGCCTATCTAACAGTGTGAAATTTAAGATGTTGACTCTCTAGTTGATCTAAAGCTCAATAGATGGTGCAGGATGAAATTCTGTCAACCGAGTCTGTGGGGCATGATACAAGCATCATAACACTTTTAGTTTTAATGTATTAATATTTGTATTTATTTTAATACAAAATTATTGAAAATAAATATCACACTGAGCAAAATAACTTTACTTTTTTACTACAGGACATTTTGCCTTGATCAGGACTTTGGAAGTAATAAAGAGAGAGAGAAAAAATGTCAATCAATGATACCACAAGAAGTTAAAATATGAAGAAAACTGCTAGGTTAAAGAGATAATTTAAGATAATTGCAATGGTTTTTTTTTAACTTGGCGTTATATAAGATATAAGCAAATGCAAAATAGGCCAACACAGTATCCTGTAGGAAAATCGAGTCAATTAGTTTGATTGTAAAAACAAACGACTTTTAGGAAAGCTGAAGATTGAATGGAAGATAATATTTTCCAAAAAGGGTAGACTCCTGCAAAGACCACTAAGTTACAAAAAGCTTTCACATATGCCTCCTCTCCACATAATGGGTGAAGGAAATGAAAGAAGGGGAAAAAAAAAAAAAAAAATGAAAAGAAAAGAAAAGAAACAACTAGCCGTGTTAGAATTCTAGATTTGAAGTATCGCTTTTGTTACAAGAATTCCTGTTAATGAAACGAAACGAAAAAATGGAAAGAAAACCGTATTTTACTTTATTATTTTTATTTACTTATTTATCATTATTTTTATTTTTGTAGCTGGCCAATACAATATTAAAAAGTGACTTGTGCACTTCACTAGTTAAACAGTTAAACTTTTGTTCATATAGCTCTCTGAACTCTGCTCTCTCTCTCTCTCTCTCTCTCTCTCTCTCTCTATTTTCCTCGGAATGTTAGTTTAGCAAATATATCCTTTTCCCGTCCGCTCTTCATTTGGTCTACCTGAGCACAAAAATAAATAATGATAGATAAACTCGTTTTGTTCCACTTCGTTATTTCATCCCTTCAGAATACAGGAAATTGTCGGTCCTCCGCTTCTACCAGCCTCTATCCTTCCTTGGCCGTCCATCAAAAGTTTCTTGCGGTTTCAGAAGAGCTGTATAACTAACGAAGAAAATTAGCACACAATTTACACACCGAGCAACACACGAACTCACATCATCTCGTTGGCAAAGACTCACTCAAACTAACTACAACCTGCTACCTGTATGTGTTTTAAATGACTTTGACTACCAGTTTCTCCCTGTAAGAAACTGCCCTCTATAGCCCCTAACACAAATAACCACCTATATTATTAATACTATAGAAGCATAACATACAAGAGAGAGACAGAGAGGGGGAAGAGAGGTTTTTTTTATTTATTTATTTATTTATGGACGCTCTTTAACATTGAGGTCATCAGCGTCCCATTTAATTCAGGGCATGAAACGGTGGACTAATTTTGCTCAGAGGCCTCTTTTTTCAGGGTTGAGGTTCTTTACTAGCCGTAAATGTACGACACGGGACACACGGTTCCCTTCCGAAGGAAGCCATATTTAGGATTTTTACGTCGAAAAATTCTATCGATAAGAAGGGGAAGATTAAAAAGAACTTGAAAGGAGGGTGTAATATTGCGGTGAGCCAACTAGTAGAATCATCAACTGGAAACTGGAATGTGACACCTAATGTTATATAAATTCGCAATATAATTATAGTCACTAAATAAGTAAAATAAGATGTAGGATTTCAACTGGAAAATGCAGGTTGCTTTACTAATTTTACTGCTGTGGTTGTTGAAGGTAACTTAAAAATTGAACGTCTGCAGTTTCAGGCAGACCATGAGCTAGTTTCTATAAATCCTCTGCGAAATTTTTCAATAGGGAAATGTGACACTGAATTCTGAATATTTGAATTTTTGTGCTCTTTACCGCAATGAAAACATCCTTCTTCATCCAAGCTAGAGAGTTTTAAAATTAAAACTATCTCTTCATTCCACTTGGAGGCTTTGACTTTATTTGCAATTCTGTTTGGCACTATAAGATGCTGATATTTTCGATGTAAATTACTGCAACATTTTTATCATTTTACACACTCTCCCACTTCTTTATTTAATATTACTGTATTTTAAGTCCTGTGTTCGAGGTTCTCTTATCGTCTCATGTTTACATTTCAGAGTTTTTAGCTTTCCTAGAAGGACGTCTATCATACTGAATAGCTATAATGTAATTAATCTCATGTAGATTTACAGTGCTTCTGTTGGCAGGAACCAGCCACATACGTTTCTTAGATAAATGCGAAATTTAAGTGGATGTAAAAATATACAGTAATTAATATCTCCAAATAGCCAAAATTTGAAATAGATTCTTTCTCAACAACGGATTCAATTAATGATTCCACCTTTTAACCTTTTTCGTGTTATGACATTGGACAGAGAAGCTCTTTATGGCAATCTCTTTATTTACTGGTAAATCGTTTCTTGCGCTACCTTGTGACACCGTCACTAACCAGCAATGCGACCTCTTTGGTTCCAGCAGATTTTACTCTGTTAGTACTCGTGACCTGTCACATCTAGGTATGCCCGTTGTGCAAAATGTATCGATTACCCATAACAGTGCGCTTCGACTAGGTGAATTTTTCATAAACTTATTGTGCAGTGCTTGTTCCAGCCATAATATACAAGCCTCATCGTAATCCTAATGACAAATCACAGTGACAACCTGTACAAAACATGCGAAAGAACGGAAGGAAATTTGGAAGTGTAAAAAGCCACATAATCCGGTGTTTTATTGCAATAGTGTTCATTTTAATACTGTGGTGAAGAGCACAGGGATGTTTGATCTCGTTATATCTTATATAATGAATATGTGATTAAGTTGTAATCTTTATTATTGTAAATACACAATATTTGCAGCTACAAACAGAAAAAATAAGAAAATGCATTACAATATATGCTATATCAAATATTATTTGCACGTTTTCCTATTTTTTTTTTTTTTTTCCATTTACTTGTCTATTTGAGAACCATGTTAAAAAAAGGCAAATTTAGAAATGTAATGCCTAATGCACTCAATGTTGATTCACTAAGAATGATTAGAGTGGGGTGGCGCAGACGGTAACACTTGGGATTCACGGCCGTCAGGTCCGACCATCCTGAACTTGTGTTTTTTCGTGGTTGCTCCTGGTCGCTTAAATGAATGTTGGGATGGATCTTTCTTTTCCACGAATTGTTCGCTCTCCCATGTCATATCATTTTATTCCGTTAGTTCTGTTACAGGGCCCAAGTGCCTGTGTGTGCGGAATGACGGTGGCTTGCACTTTGTGCCAAAATACAGTCATTCTGAAAAACTTGAACTACTTAGAGGCATCCAATTGTTCTGTCTAGAAGCAATGTTAGGGTCCCCCAGCACAACGGCCAGATTTTGAGCAAGGCTGAAACACAGAAACATTTTGCTTCGTCCCTAACAATACAATCCAATAACATATTAATTATATAAATTAATTTCCAGATACATTTATAGTGTTCCAAGGGACATGATGTACATCGTTCAAGGATTTGCGCTTAGTTTCTCCTGGCTTGATTGGAAACTGTTTCAGCATATTGGAACATCTAGAGTACTATTAGTTTAAGTTGACAGTAACTCTGCAGGTTGGTTGTGGCATCAAACTTGTACATATCTTATAATATCGACTTTTATCTTAGCTGAGGACATTGCTCAATAAGATTGTATTTCCTTTTCATTACAAACCTGTGAGAATTGAAGTAAAATTTCTATTTAATGTAACACTTTTGCCAAATAAATAGTATCTATAATAACTGTGAAAAATAGCATTTATGCGGAAACAACTATAGAACTTATGAATTTAACGGATTTTTCTTTTGGTAGTGTAGTTTAAGTAATATTAGTTGGAGCAATTTGCGAATGTCAGCAGGCAACAATCAGCTTTTGCGGTAACTTTGTGTGTGTTATTTTTAAACTGGAAATGTATTCCAATATATGGCATAGTTAGTCATTCCTTCCCGGAACCTGGGCTTCTCTCGCGAGGGAGGGAGATTATGGTTAAAAGGAGAATTCGGTGTACATTTATTTTCCGATAGAGGGCAGAAGGATTGGTACGTAACCAATCGCCTCCAACTGATCTAACAGGAAACTAAGGTTTTTCTTGGACGTGAATCAGACTATGATTATTGTTCAGGACTCTTTTTCAGGTATGGATTTATTTAAAGTGCCATAAATCTACGACACGCAATCCAAGGTTTAAAGTCCCTTAAGGAAAAGGCGCTGAAAATATTTATGCTCTGAAAAAATCTATGGACTCCGGCCGAGTTTGAACCCACGAACCTTGAATTCATATCACCGAGGCCGACATTCAGTTTGTAGCAGTTTTGTAGAAAGAAAGTCCATTTTTAACCTTAGATCTCTGTTTCTTATTCATTTGCGGCACATTGCCGGTCGTAGATCGTGTGGTGTTTGTGAAATTCTTAATTTTAGTTTGATATTGTTGTTCAAAAAAGTATTTAAACCATTCCTGCATAAGAAGTTTACAAGAAACGGAGAATTAACAATCCGCCGGGTAGTTTGAAAAGAGCTAACTGCCAATATATGCAGTATTCAGTAACTGTGTTCTCCTTAATTAGTTTTTTTAAAATAAAATAGCTAAAGTTTATATTTCGGAGTAGGCATTTCCCTTTCAGATAAAATCTGATAAGCGCCATTTGGAACATTGTCTAAATGCTAGCTCTCGCATATAAAAAGCCTAAAACAAAAATATCTCTGCAACGATTATTCTTTGAGCTATTCATTAAATTTCCAATAAAATACATTTTTCTATTTTTAAAATGCTAATGATCTTTAAGGTTTATTATTTCCTATTTTTTGTGCCCAAAAACTTCGTCCTGCTCATAACAAAGAGAAAAGTTTGCCTTTCGAATTCTGTTCGGCTGGTTGCATTATCTTATCAAAACAACAGTAAATGATGTGCCACTCCACTTATGCTGACAGAGTAGGTTGTTAGATTTTGAAGTAGAAATGTCTGGACACCTTTGTATTTCTGGGAGGAGAGGTAAATTCGTACTAAAGTGCTAAAGCATAAATTTGCCTTTACTTTTTCTGAACCGCTGCTATTGTTGCGGTATGTTGAAGCTGTACTTAATAATACATAAAATTGGCTCTTAAACAATAAGTAGAATTAACAATTATAACTTTTCTATCAAATTGCACAATTGTCAACGTTCTTGCCTCTTTTCAGATGTTTTTAAATGTGGACATCACTAGACTCTGATTGTTAGAAGCCCATATGAATACTCTCTAAGAAAATCAGAGAAGTGTTATCTTCATTGTTAATCTTATCAGTACTTCAAATGGTATTTAATACAGAATACATATTTGAACATTTTTAGCATCATGTCTGGACGTTGGACATCACCAATAAGTCGATCCTGGTGGTGTAGTGCTAACCATACTTGTCTTCTAAACCCAAGTCGAAGGTTCAAACCCGGCCAGCATCGATGCTTTTTTTCGGGCGTAAAAATCCTAAGTATGGCTTCCTTCGGAAGGGAAGTAAAGCCGTGAGTTCCGTGTCGTATATTTACAGCACGAAAAAGAGGCCTCTGAGCAAAATTTGTCGGTCGTTTCACGCCCATAATTGAATGGGACGCTGATGACCTGAGATGTTAAAGAGCGTCCTTAAATAAAACGAATAAAAATCACCAAAAAACCGCCACGAGTGGCCGATGTCGTTAAGGACCGGACTCGTGAGCGTGAGGTCTGGGTTTCGAATCTGCCACGACAGTCGGTCCTCCATGACTGAGGTTTTTTTCAGATTTTCCTTAGTCCTCATAAATGACAAATGCCGAGGAGGACCATAAACTTAGGCCTGGAACGTTTCCTTCCTTAAAACATCCTTTCCCAGTACATCATTTCATCTCATGTATCATCAGTGTTCATCGCTTGTGCCTCTGTAGCAAAAACGGGCGTTAAACATTATTAAAAAAAATCAGTAATAAAATCAGGGCAATTCCGGAAAAATCTGGAAGGATGTCACCGCTATCACGATGCCAATTTCGTCATCTAAATTTGCGATATAAAAACATTTCCTGCAAATTCTCTCATTGGTGATTTGGAAATTGTGAAAAATAGGAACGTAAGGATTTATTCATTTCATTCTGTTACTCATATCTCTAATATCAGATTGCTTTTATGTGCACTGCTCTTGCTAGGGGAGCGTGGAAGCCAGGATATTAGTTAATCATGGTCAATTCATCAGGCTGAAGTGCAGTTTCATGCAATCACCAACACGCTGAGCCATTTTGCTAGAATATGTTGTGCTTGCAGACATATAGCAGTAGACGATTGCTATGGAGGAAGCCTACCGAAAGTTTTATGTAGCTGATAAGTAATCCTATAGAAACTTGAAACAGCTTGCTTAGTGTTGAAAAATAAATGGTATATTCCTTGATTGTGTACTTGCGTCTAGGCTAAAGAAACTTTGCGCTCACAACGAACAATATCTGACCAGCACACTCCGCGTGACATGTTTCAGTTATTGCCAGTTCCAAAACCACTGCGCATCACCCAGCGACTGTCAAGCAATAACAGAATTTCATGTCTTGTACATCTGTCTCCTGTCTGACGCCACACTTGGGTCCTTCGCGCTTTTTAAGGTTTAAGTATTAATTTAAAGTTGTACACGTACAGAGATGTTACTTTCAGAAAAGTATTAATTTTTTCTAAAAAATTTAAAAGGGTAGAGTTCTTTGTGAGTCCTCTTCTATACTTATACGATATGCGTCTCATTTTGGTAGGGGTGCCGTCCTTTCACTTTTTACGAAAACTGACAAATCCCGAACTAATGAGCAGACTTTCATGAAACTTAGTACGGAGTTCTTGCATGAAGATCACAAAGACACAAGCCATCATTAACGTGAAGTCTGTCCGTGTGTCATCTTTAGTGACAGTCGTATTAAGTCCTTTTAACTGTCATTGCTTACTATCTCATCAGGAGACTGTGAATAGAATAACAGCGCAGCAGTCCAGAATCTTCATTCGGGTGTTTTAAAGCATTTAAAACGACACATAACTGGGAACAAGTAATCAATTATAATATGATTTGGGGTGGAAAGATGGAGATTAACTGCATATGAGAGAACATATAGCATTCGGAAAAAAAAAAATAGTATTACAATTGCGTTTATATTTTTCAAAACGGAATTATTTATAAACACCGTAAGCGCCATTACTTGTTTTTAAAAAGTCGATGAATATGATGAAATATATTACAATGTGTTTAATGATGATATATCAAAATTAAAATGTGTATACTTTTAGTTATAAATCTCTGGTTCACTGCTTCCATAATTTATACAGAGTTTTCCTAATCAGTGCTTAATTCCCTGCAGAGATACAATTCACGACATTGCACACAAATTTGAATATGCCTGTTGAGCCCAAAAAACGACACTAATAAAAACGTACAGCTTTTAACACAGAAAAAAAAATTGAAAAAATTTTCAGCATGTTGATGTATTTTGCCGAATTCAAAATAAATTCTATTTTATAGCCAGATACCCAGTTTCTACTGTTTGGGCTAAGTCCAGCAAGCAAGTGTTGTATTTTAATTACTGGTACCCATTTGTTTGTTTCTTTCTTCTTTTATTTTAGAGGTTATATTGATAATGAAGGCCATTCAAAAAAGAACGATCATCATTTTGCCGTAATTTTAGAGCTAAAATTTAATTTTTACAATATTTTGTTATTGAAATTCGTAGTGTATACGTGATATTAGTTTCATGTCATTTCCGGTTCCTGCTGTGAGAGGTGTGCAACATGTTCAGTTTTGCCTACAACAAAATGGAAGTGAAATGCGATGAATAATATGTTGCTCTGACTTTTGCGTCGGTCCTGGTGGAGTAGTGGTTACCATACTTGCCTTCTAAACCCAAGATCGCGGGTTCAAACCCGGCCAGGATCGATGGATTTTTTCGGGCGTAAAAATCCTAAGTATGGCTTCCTTCGGAAGAGAAGTCGTGAATCCCGTTTCGTACATTTACGGCACGTAAAAGAACCTCAAGCCTGAAAGAAGAGGTCTCTAGCAAAATTTGTCGGCCGTTTCACGCCCTGAATTGAATTGGAGGCTGATGACCTGAGATGTTAAAGAGCGTCCATAAATTAATCAATCAAAAAAAAATCTGCAAATTCTTCTCTTTGCTGTGCTGCATTTCAATTGGAGCGTGCCATAGTCCATACCGAACTTTGCTGACAGCATACATAACTGCAGCAAACTTGCTATGTCCTGTGGTAAGCGATCCTTTTATAAATTTCTGTCACCACCTAAATGCGCTATATTAAAAAAAAAAAAAAAAAAATCACCGATAATGCATACACTTGCGTTACAGTTTGTTTGTATGATGAGAGTGCAAGTGTTTAGTGTGACAGCCTTTATCCACGAGTAGTTGTGCCCTAAAGATTCCACGCAGCGTGCTTTGTCATTTGTCCACCTTACCCTTCTAATCAGAATCGAACCCAGATGTTTGAATTTAAACCCTGAGTCACAATATGGAAAATGTCTCGCTGTGCTCTAACCGTGGCGTAGATCGCAACGTCCCCGGCCGTTGTTCACTAATGACCATTTCGCAGCATGTGCTTCATAACCTAAATGCTTGGTCAAGTTATATAATGACCAGAGAAACTCAACACTAGGACCAGGTTTCTATCTAGCGACTGTCGTTCTCATATTCCCATGGTATTACTTGTAGCAGAGTAGGTGAATTAGTTTCTCGTGCAAACGGTAAGTAAAAGCCCTCTTGGGTATTGAGCAGGTGTTGTGCTTGCAAGCACATATATACATGTGTTTGGGGGGGCGGGCGGGTGTACATGCTAAACTCCCGCGTAGAAGGGCCCCCCACCCGGAAGTTAAACTACTGGGGTTTAAATTATACCACCATATACCATTAAGGGGAGTTGGGTGACAATGTACCAGGCTACCGCTAATTTATCAAAATAGTGCTTCAACAGAATGCTCTTTCCATTAGCTTGGGTTTGGCGTAAACTCAACATAATCGACATTCTAATTATTAGTCTTGAAATAAATGTTTTTACAAACGTGCCTATTAACGTAGATTAAATAAGGGATTCAACCATGCATTAGCGTTAGAAAGTTGAAATTAAACGTAACCATCAAAAGAATTAATTTATTATTGCAGCTATTCTTGTTTTCAGAAAATATACCTTATTTTCTTTCAAACACAGCGCAGCTCCCTTTAAATGGAAGTCTAAACTTTTATGGTAGTGTTCCTACCTGGTAGTCCTTGTGTTCAAAGAACTAAATGGTGTCCTTAGTTATACACAGAAAGTAATTAAAAGCTATCTTTTTACCTTTGCGCCTTTTGAGATTGTTTGAACGAATCCAATGCAGTAAACAGGGGCTTTTTATATTTCCCAATAAGATACAGAGGCTTCTTGACCGCAAGCATCAACAGCGTCAGGTGGACTCACGTGAAATGTCTGTATAAAATTTATCTTATTATGGGATGTTACGATCCCATGAGGAAAAAACAAACTTAGTCCATGAAAAAAAAAAAAAATTGTTTTCAGATCAATTTCTCTGCTACTAAAGCTATTGAAAATCGCAGTATTGTAATTTTGTGCTACTAAGATCCTGTATGGTTTTTTTAATTTAACAAGTTTTGTATCTGTTCTTGCTGAGCTCTTTTATATTTCTAACCTAAGGTTTGTATGTGCTTCTATAATTCTAAAAAAATGTATAATATGTATGTATAATAATAATAATAATAATAATAAAAATAATCCATTGCACTAATTTCTGCCTGAATAGGGCTAGAAATCACTCTATTCTCCTTCATTCCTTCAACAACTCAAATATATTTAGCTTGAGTATATTTATAAACCAATATAAATGAACTCTGTAAGACAAGACACAAAACCCGTTAAATTAAATTAAAACCCTACAATTTTTTAAAAAGAATACGTTCTTCCACAATATATTTCACTATTGGCATTACTAAACACACAACACAAGTATATTCAAATAAACTGAGCTACTAATACCGTCGGATAAGCGTAAATTACATCACACGAAGCTACGTGAGAGTCGGGCAATTTTAAGTAAACTGCTGGCTCTGTGTTTCAAATCAACAGAGATACTGACACACTTGACTATGTAGTAAAGTACCTTAATCATGTGAGGATACGTCGGTCCTGGTGGTGTAGTGGTTACCATACTTGCCTCCTAAACCCAAGATCGCGGGTTCGAACCCGGCCAGGATCGATGGATTTTTTCGGGGCGTAAAAATCCTAAGTATGGCTTCCTTCGGAAGGGAAGTAAAGCCGTGGGTCCCGTGTCGTACATTTACGGCACGAAAAAGAACCTTAAGCATGAAAGAGAGGCCTCTGAGCAAAATTTGTCGGCCGTTTCACGCCCTGAGTTGAATGGGACGCTGATGACCTGAGCTGTTAAAGAGCGTCCATAAATAAATCATTAAAAAAAAAAAAAAATGTGAGATACACCGTCACGGGCGGCCGAGGTCGTTAAGGCGCGGACTCGTGAGTGGGAGGCCTGGGGTTCGAATCCCACCAGCACCGTCCTACCTGACTGGGTTTTTTTTTTCAGGTTTTCCTTAGTCCTCATAAATGGCAAATGCCGGGGAGGTCCCCTAAACTTAGGGCTGGAACGCTTCCTTCCTTAAAAAAAATATCTTTCCCAATTTATCATTTCATTTCATGTATCATCTGTGTGTATCGCCTGTGGTGCCTCAGTAATAAAAGCGGGCGTTAAACACTACTCAAAAAAAAAAAAAAAAAAAAAACGTGAAGCTACGTGAGAGACCGGGCAACCGCAAGCGAGCTGCTGGCTCTGTTTTTAAGCACACATTCGACTATGTACATATAAGATCTTCTAGAATGGGATGTCATAAAAAAATTCAAGTAAATCATAAAAAATTGTAGAAGCATTAAGTTAAAGAATCACATATCTATTTCTCTATTTCAGCAGCCAAGCTGTAAAGAAATCTGAAGAATAATAGTTCGAGTCCAGACCGTGACTTGAAAAATATTCTCTATGAGTCCAAGTTGAAAATTTAACTAGTTTCACATATGATAAGTACACAAATAAATAAAAGTACTTTTCCTCTTCGTTTATTCAAGGAATTGATTCTTTTACGAGGTGCAGTCCATCAATTTCGGACCCCACGCATAAGGCAGTATTCATTCTTGAGAGGAAGACATTATCTGATACTTCCATCTTTCAGAAGTGTAAACAGTGTATTTCCTTCTCGACCATCTCATCAGTTGGACATAGAAACTCAATAAGGTCATTGTTGCATGATAAAGAGTAATGTTCAGAACTGATTGAAAATATGTGATTTTTTAACTAAGTAGGTCTGCCACACAATGATATCAAATAACAACTTGTGTTGTATCTCTAAGTTTCCCCTTTAAATTCACTAAAGGAGTGGGCAGAATAATTTCGTTGGGCAGACAGCCTTGAAGATGAATCACATGAGAGTTGGCTGGTGTAGGTGTTGACACAAGAAAACGCCACCTTGTCGAGTTGGAATTTATGGCTGGTATCTGTAGACAAAAAGAAATTGCTTCAAAGTATGGACTTTTCTAAACTACTGCTTTACATCCTTCTGAATATTTCCATAAGTGTACAATGAGTGTAAGAATAACAGACACCCCGAATTCCTTTAGCAAACCAAATGCAAGTGCGCATGGATAGAGGCGGTGTTTTTCAAGGGGAAACCATCTAGAGATGGTTTTTCTGAAATAAGTTTAAAAGTCCCTAATTATTTTAAATAAATTGATACTTTATTTTATACATAACAAGATAGTTAAGTGAATTTGTTCAATTGTATTTACATGACATTTTGAAATTTTATTTATACTTTGTGAGTTATTTTTAATACATAGCGCGCTGTGATTAAAAATTAAACCATTGAAGTAAAACATTTTAATTGGCACAGCATATTGAGTACATGCGAATTGCTATCAGCTGTTTTATACCATTCAAGTGCTGTTTGCATTAAAATTTTGGCATGTCTGTTACTCTAACAATAATCGAAAGAATTTGCGGTTCGCATCAGTTTTCGATAGCAAATAATCAGTCTCTAATGCCAGTAGTTTTCTTGTACTTGTAATGAGATCACGGTATAAACGACTGGCCGGAAGAGGCATGTCGAACCAACACCATGTTTTAGTTGTTTCCCCGTGATAAGCGCAAATGTGATACTAATAGCAGCAATGGAACTAGATAGAAATTAAGAGATTAATCAAAGTCTAAAAATAATCAAGAGTAGAGAACATGAAAGTGGTAGTGAGTGTGGAACCCAGTATACCGAAAGATCTCCCCAACTCTGTCACTTAAATGTTAGTTCATATGTTCCTATTTAAAGGAACCTGCATTTAGTAGTACATCATCGATTTACAGTGGTGCTTGACAACTACATAAGTCGGTTTACAAACAAATGTTAGTATATAATAAGAACAAAAAGTTTAACAGTAAATGCTTTGATAGATATGCGTTCGTTGAAAGATGCCTCACTTTGTTAGTCTGATTACAACAAAGTTTACACTAAATATTGCATTAGGAAAACTTGCAAAGTATGTGAATGTCATTAACATTCAATAGTAAAATGGAGCAGTTTCTTGGAAAGTAAACGTAACGGAACAGTGATTTCAAACAAAAAGATGACATTGTATAATCGTTCGGCTGTGGCAATAATGCCATGGATAGCTTTGCTTTGTACTTGGCAAGACATTAGGCTTAGAGGTAATCGCAAAATTGTTTTATATGACAATGATGATAATACTAAAGGAAATTTTGTTGAAATTTTACTACTCACCTTTGTTACATTTTTTAAAGATCCTTTACCTGTTTCAATCCGGGACTCCACATTTTAAGCATTTAGAATGGCCACTTTGCTTGGAAATATTGTAAGAATTTTTTGAACCTTTGCAATGATAATCAGAAGTATTGGAATCCATCATCACGGAGGACAATACCATTGTTATGCCCCTTTTTAAAAAGGAAAACCCATCCAAAGGCGGAAGAAGGACGTAGAAAGGTGAACTCTCACAATTCTCCAAGAATATCGTGGCGATAATTTTATGGGACTTCAGAGGAATTCCAATGATACAATATATAGAAATAAAGGGCTCTACAATGATTGGGTAATACCATACCAAGCTTTTACCATCAAGGAAAAGAGGTGTGGAACGCTGAGTCGGACAATTCGTTTGCTGCATGACAAGGAATTATTTCATACAGCTGATGTTGCCAACATTCCTGTAAAGACTTGTATGTAGCTTCTAGGAGTAGAAGCATGTACTATTCTACCCAGTGACAACCACAACTGAAATCTGATCTTCCAGGCTAGAAATGCACTGAAAGGTTAATGCATAGACGTTAAAGTGAAGAAGATTATGTTGAAAAATTGCGGTTGGAAAATTATGGACCTTATTTATTCAATGTCAATGAGAGCTCGTTAACCAGTGACGTTGTTTGGTTACGTGATCATCAAGCCGGCCTGTCTTCTCTGGTGAAAATACGTCACAGTTCTATAGCTTTATGCAAGATCGAAGTACGTGGTTCTCTGATGGAAAAGAGATGGTAGAAAGGTAACTGCAAAGTCTATCTAATTTGAAATGGAGGATAAAAAGATGCTGAGTTCTGATTACAAGAAATGTTTCATAGCAATTAAGGAGACGTCTTCAAGTTATCGCCCGAGCACCCTCTCCTTCTCCATAGTACAAGGCACCTTACCCTCATTTTCATCTCCACAAAATTCCAACTTTATTATCATTATAATATGCTTCCGCACTTTTTCATCTCTTTCCTTTAAATCCTTTTTATCTGCAGTTTCTTTTTTTCCTTTTCAAAACGAATTAAAACCCTTTCTAGAGACTCCCACTTTTCTGGTTTAATTTAAAACTAAATGAGACGGGGGCCAATCCAACCGCAATTAGTCCACGCTACCATGATTACGCGGTGGAGAAAAATCTTAAGAAAGAAAGCTTCCATTCTTTTCTCCCTCCTTCCCTTGCTACATCTCTTAAGAGGTCACCAGAAAGAGCAACGATTGTCTTTGGAAACACTGCTCGCCCCCCTTGGGCTATAGTAGTTCTTTCTGTAAATGGAAATGAGTCAAGTCCCTGCATACAGCTTTCTGACAGAATTGAAAGAGTATATTTTGTCCTACAAAACGCGCGAATGAATGAATATTCAGTTAGTCTGCTCATACTTAACAACAAATCCTGCTACACGTGGTCTTCATAGATAAATTATTTCTTCAATCTGTGATTATTCTCCCTTTCTGATGATAACGGTATTCTATTGAGATTTTGGAATTTTACTGAAGTAAAAAAAAAAAAATAAAAAAAAAAACTTCTCCTGCAAAAATGTACTGAAGAGTAAATAGAATTTCTGGCGCCACAAGGAGTATCCTCCACCTTCGCTCCATCTTGGCCCAGACGCACTCTCTTTCGCAGACGAATACCTAGGTAGTTAGTTACTGTGACATGTGGATGTGGGGAGTACAGTGGCAGCAACTGTTGGTCTCGATGTTTGTGTTTGAGCAGACCAGATCTACAAAACATCTGAGATGAGGATGTACCAACAGGTGTTTGTGAAAAGGTCGCAGATAACAACATTTTCATGAGAAACAGCGGAAAACTGCACAGAAAACTCCTGCTTTAATGAATGTTAGAGGTCATGGAAACTACCCTGATTGGCGTTTACACGTTGCAATAATCTTTCTTCTTTCCCTTTATTTTGTCATTTATCTTTTCAATTACGTTCTTAGTTTTATTCTCGTGTTATCCTTTTAAGCTTTATCGCCGTTATCTTTATTTTATACTTCTTCTTCTTGCTAAAGATTAGACCTAACGGACCTATTCCTAGGCTGAAATTGGTCTCTTCATCTGCGTCGGGGTAGTTCAGCATCTCTAGTGCCTGTCGGTTTATAAAATAAGGCCTGCCGAAGGTATCTTGGGGAGGGGGGGGTTCATAAGAAGAACTTAGTTCCTCTACTGTTTCTGGTATCTCTCATTTTCTTCAGTTATAATCTCTTCGCCTTGTTGTTCTATTATGTCTGAATTGCTGATCCTGTATTTTTGGGATCGTAGGAACTACATCTGTGCAACTTCAAATCTCTTTTTACCTGCTAATGTTTCGCTCGAATGTGTTATATTAGATCCCAAGTAATGATTCTGATCATTGCTAAACTTCCTTGTCATTTATACTATTTTAATTCTCATTGCTGTCCTTATCCTTGTTATGGCTTATAGTCTTCTTACAGGAAATTTTCATGTTTTGATTTTGCAAGTCATTTTGAGACTCAGTAGTACATATGTTAAATAGCAAGGGTGAAAGAGCATAACCCCTGGTTTGTAGTAATCATTATAAGTATACTTGTTTGTATTGCATTGCCACATTTTCTGAGATATTGTAGTTTTCTATAACTTCCCATATCTCTTCAAGTATATCTCTGTCACGTAGTCTAAAATAGCAAGTAAGATGGTAGTTAGCAGAAGATTGTCTTCTATTTCATCTGCTCATGCTCGTCAAGTTTTAAGCTTCTTGATCATCTTATCAGATAATTTTGCCATTGTTCCTTTTGATTCTGTTTCTTTTTCTTCCTTTGTTATTTATCTCCTCGAATATTTTCTGTGTTAAAAACTTGAGCTATTAATCCGTATTGGTGTATGCCTTGGCATGCTCTTTCAGGCCAGTCCATATTAAGCACTTAAAGAGAATGGGAAAGCAATTTACTTACGAAGATACTAACGGACTTGGAACATTAAAGAAACAAAATAAAAAATAAAATCCAAGAAAGAATGCATGTTGTGACGATACACCTTCACATCACAGAGTAGGGTTTGGAGCGAAGTAATTCAAGTCAAATTCCTTAGGGTTCTCAGGTGGTCGTGAGAGACCTATCATTATCACAGTTGTGGCCCATGAACTGGGTTTTTTCAACTCATACGTCTATAATAATTAGCAAATATCAAATATCCATTCTCGATTAGTTGTTTAGAAATTGGAGAGTGTTGGTCGAACCTATTTGAACTACTCAAATGAAAATGTATGACGTTGAAAATTTATCTCATCACAGTGGTCCCCCTAGAAGTTTCGTTCCTAACAGATTTTGAGAGTACTCTCCTGCTGTCGAAATTCTTGCCATGCAAATTGACCCTTACTAGAGAAACCTGTGTATCTAAAATGAGACTGTCATATGGAAACGTGGTGGGAAGCTGACACCAGGTGTGTTGTAACTGCTCGACGATGCCATCCCACAAGTCCCACAAATCACAGACTGCCATCAAGGAACGTGGTTTCACGCCGCCCACAATCCGCACACACCTCGTCGCTAGTGGTTAGTCCCTCTTCTGAATTTCAAGAAAGTTCTAACTGAATGGGGTTTCTCGACGATAACGCTTTCAATATGCTGGCTGGAGGATCATTAGGAATCCATTTATCTTGAGGGAATTAAATCATTGAAGGCGTAGTGGATAAGTTGGAGAAAGTATCGAACAAAGTGTAATTATAACCTTTTATTTTCATATTCGGATAGATTGCTTCATTATTGAGTTCTCTTATATGCAGTTATCTGTTTGTCATGATTTTTTCAGTGGATATTGTTGTTAAGGCTAGCAGTTATTGATCTGGAAGTTGCAGATTCAAGTACCGCCTGGGGCATGGCTGGACTTTAATGTTTTTTGTGATGCGCGCTTCAGGGAACCGCATTGGCATAGAATCCCTCCACCGTGTACATCTTAGTACGGAGCGCATTTTTATAGTTATTTCAGCGATTTATTTTCTTGAATTTATTTTTATATATAAAGTCTTTCAAGCATTACTTTCTACATTTATTAAAATATCGGTTATTCTTTCCTAATGTATTTGACATTCTTCATTTTATGTCATAAATGTAATCGTGTTATTTTTTTCCTTTGTCTTGTCTTTCGTTCACTTTCCATCTCATCATCCTGTTTCTTCTCTCTTATGCATTTATCTAGCTTCATTTTTTTAATTCATTAAGTGCATGGCATACATCTTCACGTTGCAAATTCATATTTTTAGTTGCTTATCCCAAAGCGTAATAGAGCAAACATCTTAAATTATTAAATAAATAATAAATAGCTAAAGCATTCAAATTGCATATAAACTACTTTATTTTTCTATATTCAAAGCTA
Source organism: Metallyticus violacea (assembly GCA_030762175.1). NCBI lineage: Eukaryota > Metazoa > Arthropoda > Insecta > Mantodea > Metallyticidae > Metallyticus > Metallyticus violacea. Next base: position 35,208,147 of record CM060831.1, on the reverse strand, counting down.
TATTTACAGTGATTAGTTATAAAAGTGATAATCTTTTTAATTCCTTATGCACTCAGAATGCTTTGTAGTTTTCTACTCTATTCAGTGTGGTGAAATAACTTTATCTGATAAAAATAATTTCACAGAAGTTACGGAAGAGACGATTTACTATGCGCCTGGAGGAGGGTCGACTTTAGGGAGACGAACAACAGAAAGATTGATGCTTCCAAAAGAAGAATGATGAAGGGGGAAGGACTATCGGTAAATCTGGAAGAGATAGGACCCCTGATCTTTCCTCGCTCTCTCTCAAACGGAAGGAATGATGACGATGATGGGGTTAGACAAAGCGTTGGGACCTTTAAAGCTCTGTCAGTGGTCTGCCGGGGACAAAGATGAGAAACCAGGAAGCATCATCTCCTAACATCCATGATAGATAACCATGCTCTCTCCTTTATCTTCTCTCCCTCTCCTACAGAAAAAGGTGGGTCCAAAGGCTTCACCACTCTCCAAATATCGGTCAACATTGTCGACATAATCTTTTATGTCTTTGTCCACTCTATCCGATTTCTTAACTAATGTTAACATCTCAAATTTCTCTATTTTTTATTTAAGGAACTATAGACACAATTTAACTATTTATTCTCTATATTATGGTGTTTAAGGTTTTGAAATGTACCACATCTACTCAGAACCACTAATTAAATTATGTTAGTTAGAAAGTAGTTTTGATACAGATGTAAAGATTTTATGATTTATATTTTCCCCATACACATTACTTTTCTCGTCTGGGCTAACCGGCCAGGGACTTAAAGTGCTGCAACGGAACTTGACACAACTTCTAAATAGAGATATCTGATAGGCAGCGGACTTTTATGCATTAAAACAAGGATTTTTGGCGCCTAATATATGCCATAAAAGTAAAAAAATATGTACTATAAAATATAAATATATATTACAAATATACTTTAAAATAATTTTAACTTTCACAGCTGCTTAAATATGGACTTAGGTAATTAAACTGCACATAATTTAATCTCCATTTTATAAATACACTATTTGCAAGTAATGCATATTTGAGTATATTTTAAAATCGTTTATTTAAACAAATGCAACGATTATGCAATCTGAAAATTTTCTTTAATTTGACACTTGAAAAAGTAATTAGAAAATGTACATATGAAAATCCCTATTTAATCATAAGAAAAATAAGTGTAGATGCAGTTTATGTGTTTCATTTTTCCAAATAACTACAGAAATAACTTTCGAAATAAACCTTAAATGATAACATGATCTTGTTTAGATTACCGGGGAAAATAACAACCAAACCGATTAATATTAAACACGTATTTCCCCTAAATTGCTTCACAGTTCACAGTAAATATTACAAATAACCTTCCAATTTTCCACTAAAATTGTGTAATTTTTGCAAGTATAAGTTTGAAGAATAAGTTTCAGGTCTTCAGTTGTTTTGAAGCATACTTCACCTTGGGCACATGCCTAAGATCAACAACACATTCAAATTTAATTTTGTTTTCTGTCAAAATATTTGCCACTATACATAAATATGAAAACATTTTGCCTTGCCTGTGTTCTCACTTTCAGCCAGAAATTCAGCCGCTAAATATAAACAATATAATATGATTAGATTGCATCTGCAGTTTTAAGCAAAAAAATAAGGATTAAGGAATAGGTATTAACGTGATTATAGGAATGTATATACATTATAAAGTTATACATTATAAGCTTTTAATGCCGCCAAACACAAATATTCCAATTTTTGTCATCATATATTTTACAGAAAATTTTATGCACGTTTTACATGAGAAAATTAAAAGATAACATATATTCAACCAATTTTATACGATGGAGGAATTAAAAGGTATATTCGGCGCCAGATTGAAAGCATTCCATTAGCTAAATGAAAAGTAATGCTTTTAATATATGCAGCTGTATTTAAGGGGCATAGAGCAACAATCCCATAATCTACTATGAGGTAAAACGAATACGTTAATTAGCAGTGCCAGCGTAACGCAGGCGTTACTGGTAGATACACAACTGAATAAGCCGAGATTCAAAAGAATGCGTGTACGGGGAATATTTAAATTGTAATACTGCATGTAAGAGAATCGCGTTAATAAACTATTATGGAAGAATTGTAATAGTATTTCTCATGAATCAACATAGAAAAAGTTCAACAAAATAATGAATGATTGATGCAGTAAAAATGTGAATACAAGAGGATCATATTTCAGATAAAATTCTCTAAATATAAAAAAAATGCATATGTCTAAAGATTTATATTTAGAAAACACCAATTTCATTTGTATGGTAAAGGATATTGCACGTACTTCGCATAGGCTGCTTCCTGACCTCGCTAGTGCGCCGCTTGTGAACTTGTGATATTAAAAGTTTATGAAGAGCCACATACGTTTGCCAATTGGTCACGTAAACTAACAAAGCATTTTATTATTTTTTTTTTTACCCCGGGAAAACACCTATTGGAATACACAGAAATATATCTTAACTCTAAGACGGTAGGTTAAAGATAAAAAGTATAACAAAACAGTCATAATTTCTATTTAGAGCAAATCATTGATAGATTTAAAACACATAAATTTCGATGTTAGTAGCCCAGGTTTTGAGAAACAATGGTTTTCAGTATGACTTGAATTATGGAAAATTTGACAAAAAGAAATGGCTTTCCTCATCCACGGTTGTACAGGTAATGTGAAAATAATATACTTACCATCAAAACCGAACCACGAGAAGACCCAAATAATTGATCAAATTGACCGGACTTACAATGTGTCATATGAAAATTGTTGCTTTAAGTGACGATAGAGTAATAAGAGCCGTTTTTCGTTGCTCCAACCAAAATGCTCCAAAATGTATTTGCTAGTATAACTGGCTCTGGAGGAGTAACAATTTGGCTTAATTATTTCAATACATTTTATCTGCCAGTTACATTCATATGTATTTCAAAGGTTCAGAAACACAAATGTGTAATATGACAAAAATACCCCGTAAGTTGGAGATTCACTGTAATTACAGTGAATTTTCAATCGTGTGCTACGGTGTTGGAACTGAAATGTTGCTACCTATGTAGCCTTCCAGCGCTTACCTGGGGGCCAGATATTAGGTCCAAGCTGTACGTTCAAAACAGTCGGTTCTACCCTTGGGCAATGTGGTCTGCATGCAAACAGGTATTTCTAAGCCTGTAGATGTGCCGGAGAGGTTTTCCCTATGCGCTTATCCCCTAGAGGAGACCTCCCTCCATTACATAAGTTTACAGACACCACCGTTAGCATAGCAAACCAGCTCTAACACGGGAATCGATTTCAAGTCCTCTAGGACATATGCAACCATTGCAGAGGGTAGTCTGTTTCCTTATTTATCAATTAACCGTGGCTGGGAGTAAGCTTGTGCTCTGAAAACATTGCTGTAAACTTTGCGCAGAAATGTCTAAAATATTTTCAAAAAACACTTTTATTTTATGAGCACAGTACTTGTGAAAAATAATTATATTAAACGAAAGGAAATAGTAATGAATTTTTCATTCTTTACACCACTCATTATATGTTTTAGGCACTAAAAAGTACTTTTTTGTAACTTCTGAACACCAGGACTTGGCTAGTGTTTCTTTTTTTATTGCATTCTTAGCCTAGCATACCGTTTAAAACAACCTCCAGAAATATCTTAAAAAAGGTGAAGCGATATCCGGAATAACTATGTATTTTGGAGAATAATTCAGATATCAATAACATATTGCCAAACGGTGATATTCTTGTTTTTTTTTTTATATCAGTTTAATATTTTATATTTTCCCGATTGTTTTCATACATGATTTAAATCAGTATGTATATTTTATGAAATTACGCCTTTTACGCTGATCTACATCATTCACTTAATTAAAGATCAATAATTTTGTAAATTTTTCCTCAGAGAAGAGATATGTTTTTAAATTGTTTGATAAACAAACAACAAAATAAAAAATGATTACGATAAATATATGGCAAAGTATCAATTTGAAGGGTTTTAAGGTTATATTTCTTCTACAAATGTTCAAATTCTTCATTGCAATTTGTATAAACATGAAATTTTCACACAAATAATCCATTACATCAGAAACTTGTAAATATAAAAACTTTAACATTTAACCAATTATTTGGGAGTAACAACTTACTTAGTGAAAAAGCTTGAAAACGCTATACACGTTTATCTCAAAATCTCAATCTTTAAATAAAAGTGCAGTATCTTAATTAAAAATGTATAAACGTGTTACTTATTCATTCAAGAATCACACGAAAGCATGATCATAAGTTCACCATAATAATCAACTAACTATCTTTAATAATTTCTGAGACAATGAGGAATGAATTTGATGAATTTAACTTGGTGGGAAAGGGACACGTTGATTTTCCTTTCATATTTATTTTCAAATATTTTTAAACAAAATATTAAGTGCACTATTTTTATGTTAGTAATAGGCACTGTTCACTTTCATTACGGCACCACATGCCACAGTTGATTTACTTTTATGATTTATTGCTCGGCCCTTTATAGGTTTTCTGTATACTATAAGTTATCAAAGGCATGAAGCAAATCTAATGCGTCTACAGTGAAGTGAGAGATGACTAAATTTAAAGCCCTCTAAGATCGGAAACAGCAACTTAAATGGCGAAGTTGCTAAAGCTTCTATTTAAAGATGTTGCATCTAACTTGTCTTACGCATAGGGTCGCGAAAGTATTTGCGCCCACTTTCCTAAAGTCGACCAGCTTGTGTCTCAAACAAGAGAAATCTTTGTTAACGCTGCATCAAGAAAAGACGTCTTCAGGCTCATAGCCCCAGATGTTTCCCTGCCACCGGGACCCATCATTACGCGATGGGGCTGCTGGACCGATGCTGCTGTGTAACAATTTCCAAGCTATGAAACATGGTAGACGTTCTGGAGATGCAAGATGCTAAAGCCATCAGGAGCTGCTTTCCGACACGATTGTGACATTCAAGAACGCGGTTGAAAACTTGAAATTTCTATTGAACTTGTTAACAAAACTCAAACTGCGCTGTCGGTCTTTGGTGTAGTGGTAACCATACCTCCTAAACCCAAGATTGCGGGTTCGATTCCAATTCCAGCCGGGATCGATGAATTTTTGGGGTGTAAATTTTTTAAGTGGCCTCTAAGCAAAATTTACTGGCCATTACACACCCTGAATTGAATGGCACACGCCGGTGACCTGATATGTTAAAGAACGTCCATAAATATACCAAATTAAGTTGCGCTTGCTATATGTGTGTGTTGGTGAAGTTAGTGAAATGGCGTGAAATGAAATGAAAAGGGTGCTAGACGAAAATCCTTAGTACCGTTCGTTCATTTGTTTGATTTTTTAATTGTTAACCGGAGTAAGGTTCAAAACATTAAATTTCGAGGAAGAACTGACTTGTAGTGACTTAGCACACTTTAAATATTTTCTAATTTTAAGTGCCGATGTTGAAGGTAGATTTTCAAAATATAAGAATGTTCCTTCCTTTACCTTTGAGAATCTGCACATGCGCACATCAGAATTAGGTAGCTACAGGTTTACACTGTAATTTTTCAGCTCCCTTTTGTTTACTGCCTGTGAATGTAAAGCAATATGTTTTTAAAAGGATAATTATGTAATATCCTATTTTACTTTAAGTAATATTATTTAAAATTAATAATTAGAAGTATAAACTAATTTTGGAGAAATAATAATATTTTTTCTCGAAAAATTCAAAAGTTACTGCATAAAAGAAAGATAAGTTTAAGTTAAAATTGTATACAGGTGATTTTGTAATGTGATAAAACCCTAAAGCATATGCATAAACCATTTCTAAAAAGATAATTAGCTTAAAATTTTCCAGAATAAGGAATAATAATATAAAAGTTACAGAAATAACAATATACGTTTGACGCTGGAAACATAAAACGTGCACTATAAACATTAACCAGTTATGTTTTATGCAAGGTACTACCTCGTGAAGCCCATAAAGCTAGGCCACCTAGAGACAGTCAAAGGCACTTTATCTTATTCTTCAGCTTTTGACAAGACCCGTAACTCAGACGAATAAATGAATGTTTGACACAGAGAGGGACATCGAAATGAAGAGAAAATTCATTCTTTAATATTCTACATTTTTGTGTCACGTTCCATATAAATGTTAATCACAATGATGGAAATTGTTGCATTTACAAATACATTTGTAAAGGTAATGAGAAAGTTAACATTCTTTTATATTTAGCAAAACATTTCAACTAAATTTAAATCCATAAATGTGAAGGGCCTAAAGCTAACTGAGAGCTTTCGTTTAATTAAGGTGGTTTTTTAGGTTGGTGTAGTAATTATGAAAACGAAAGAAAAAGTTAATAACCTCCATTAGGTCATACCTTTTTGGTTTAAAGGCTTTGTTTTTAGAAATATAGTCTTTTCTATTGAGACTTATTATTAGTCTTAGCAAAATAAGCACTGCTTAAAATACGAGTTAAGAACCTTTTGAATAAACTATTGGCCTAATTTGTCATTGTCAGTAAACTGATTTTGCTTTATAAAACTCCCTTGGAAATAATATTTAACGTTCTATATATTAAGAGGTGTCTGTATTATTTAAGTAATAAAGTAATTATAATTAATAATTCATTGTCATTATACGAGGTATTGTATTTTGAGTAGCATTATCCATAAATAGAGTATTAATTCCTGAAAATATAATGACTAATAACATATTTTATGTAGGTGTTGAACATTTGCCTTTTAGTGGACAATACCGCATATCGAACCCCATTATTGACGTAAAAAGAACAGTCCAGAGAGAGCACGGTGTGGAGGTATCTACTAATAGATGCATTTAGCAATTTACTTACCTGCAGAAGCAATTGGAGATGATTGGAGTTAGGTGAAATAATTACATATCGGTACAAAGGCATTTCCGAGGAATTTGTTGGGTAAAATTAAACTCACTCAAGGCTATTTTCAACTTCTCAAAAATAAACCAAATCTTTTGCCTTTATCAGAAATTTCTTCGATGGCCGATGTTTTCTAAGAATTTGTATCCATGATCACCCAGCCTCAAGTCACCAGATTATTTCTTGTGTTTCTTTAAGATCGAGTTTATCGAAATGGGCTATGAATAATCGACGATTTAAAGGTAGCAATGTCATCAAACTCATGGTTAAATTTCCTACTAATAGCGCAAAATATTTTTATTCTGTGTCTTTTGGAAAGATAATGATATACCTTTTTATGGACACATTTTAGTTTGCAGTAATAATTAAGGTTATATTATTCCGTATAAAAACCTTTTTATGTACAAAGAAAGCATTAACATTAACAAGAGTTTAAAATCAATAATTGCAATTTTATTCATATATTTTTATATAAAACGTGTTTTAACCTAAACCATGACTACAATGTCCATAGCCCTCCTAACCATAAGCCTGCTCGTGACAATACGATGTTTCGTAGGATTGACATAATGCACTAAAGCGAGATATTGTTGTTTGGAGAACACCTCTGCTTGCAGTGTTACGTGCAATTTTCACTTGTAACGCACTTTACAAGGCTTGATTTATACGTGTGTTTAGTTCGAATGTGATATATTCTTTATACTACTGTGAGGTAATAACATTCATATGACTCCCATCATATCTGGAAATATCTGGAACTGTTTAAATTAAACTTCTTGGCCTCAAAACCTGAAATATTCCGCAGCCCTCTAAGGTTCATTACTCACCTATGTTCATTATCGGAATGCTATGCTGTACTTATTAGTATGTAAGTATTATTAGATAATGCCAAGCAAAAACAAAGTTCGCATTTTTATTCAAATCCTCATTTACAACCTTAGCATTTTACATTAATTTTTTTATTCATCAATTTTAAACTCCACATGTTCTTGCTTACAGTAAAAATATCTTGCAGAATAAACAGTGTCTCAAAATGCCCCAAACGATGTACGGCATTGAGATAAATAGCTTTGTTCGGCTTACGCATTAAGTTTAAGCCTTTTTGGTACGTATGCGTACATTAGATTAGCTCGTTACCTCAACCCCCTAAATAAACAAGCTCTACTGATTTCTGAAATCGTTAAAGTAAAGACCGCAATATTACCAACAACGGATGGAGTGACATTTGAACTGCAAACAGACAAACAAGCAAATTAAATTCACAAACTACACAACAGTATGGACACTGCTGTTAAGCAAAGTACTGTGTATGTATAATACCAGCTTTGGATATTTATGAAGTTTTTATTTACACAAATCCTTCGCGTTTGGAAAAAAAGCATTTGAATAAATGAAAGAAGAAATATGTAAGATAAATAAAGTTACTGCTATAGGTCGTTTTGCAGTCAGAACAAGAACAAATGATCTCTTTTTGCAAGTGGGTACATATCGTATATGCTCTTGAGGTGTATATATATATATATATATATATATAATATTAATGAAACATAAAAATAAAGAAACACTATTAACAATGTAACAAATTAACACTAATAATAAAAGTAGATAAAGATAAAACACAGAGAAAGAGTCACACTTGAAATTGCAATATATATATATTTATATATGAAGACCACCACATGTTGCTAAAATAAAACCTGATTATAATAAAACCCTTTACAGCTTTCTTAAGACCTTCTTCGTTGATAAAATACATACTTTCATTATTTAAAAGTATCTTAGTATCACACCAACTTCACTAGCTGACAACCCATCCTCCTGACATCTTTAGTTGTATTTCTATTATGCTGTTTCAAAATGGTTACACTTTGGATTCCCAATGATAGTATTTTTCTCGCATAGTATTCCGTAGGTACAATATTAATGTACCAAAATCACCTATCGACCTCTCCAGCAATTACTAGCCATTTCACGTCCCATCTAGATCACCAGTGACTTAAATTAAGCATCGGGTAAATTACTATTTGAAGTTTATTTCTCATGTTAGCGACTCGCTTATAGTTGACCAGTTAACTAATGACATTTAATGTTCATGAAAAGATTATTATTATTATTTATTTTAGTAGATGTTTTAAATCCACTGCTTGAGACACAATTTTGAAGCTACTATCCGTCTTTCCTGGTTTTTGTCAAAGAAACTCTATATTTACAGATATAAAGCTATTTAACGTGTCCGTAGTTTCAAATTCAAATAACATCCTAGCACCACACCGGATGGTAATTTAGGCTTTGGCCTGACAACCTATTCTTCTGACGTCTGAATTCAAATGGTTTATATGGTCGGTTAGGATTGGGAGCAGGCCTTAAATCTAACACGTTTTAAGTTGATAACTATGAAAATATTCTGTTACCTGTAAAACTTTACATTACACTAGGCACTCTCAAATTTTATTTTTCATTTTTCAAAAGTACCTAATCGAATGTTAATAAGCTTATAATTATGAATGTATAATAAACTTAGCCTGAGCTGGATATAATGACTAGAAAATTTATTTTCATTTAGCTTGGAAACAGTGCTGTGACTTCCAGTGACCGAAGTATCAAAATCTGTAGCTTGAGGTTCATTGAGACAAAATGTAAAGTGCCATTAGTTCTGCACATCAAGATATACCTAACTACAAATATTTCAAGTGATTTTCTGCATGAAAACCCATTTTAACTTCCAGCACTCACCACTAAAATGAACGAAACTGCATGTAAAAACAATTCTGAGAAATGTAGCTGGTTAAATACGAGAGCCAAACAAGTAAGCAACTAGGCTCTTTTATTGTTTTAAAATGGAATAATATTCTTAAACATGAGAAATACACTGTTTCCCATTTAAATTGCAACACATTGTGCATGCTAATAATAGCAATGTGCAAATGATTCTGTCTTCTCTTTCGGTTGAAAGATGCGGCCGTTGCAATCCTTGAAGCCTGTGTGTTCATCCTGCTCGTACCCACTGACTCCCATACTCGTTTCGCTGTGAAAACATTTCGTCCAGCATGAACCATTTGAACCACCAGTGCTCCAACATGAAGCACTTAAACGTCTTTGACCGTTGTCGTCAAAAAGTTGTTCAAAATGGTAAATATTTTAAACGTATTATTTTACATTTTCATTACAGGAGATAATGTTTGATATATTTTAAACTTGTTGCCTGTTAACACCTACACATTTAATTATGTTCGTACATCTTCATTGCCTTATAAAATATTATACAGGATCACACTACAAATCCTTAGTTGCGCCTTCTTTCTAGCTTCTCTGTAGTAGTTCGACATTTTATACGGTAGTTGTGCAGCTATCAAAATTCTCATAAAGCCAGATATTCCAGCTGCCTGACGAACTTTGATCAGAAGTAATTTTGATCCTTTTCCTTTTACCTGTTTCTTCCCGTTCCTCCACTTTTAAACGCTTTCCTTCCGCACTTACATATTGTGGCACATTTATTAAAATTTATGGGAGCGGTAAAATTGATCAAGCATCACCCGGCTTCTTGGAAAGTTGTCTCCCACTCTCTCAAAATGATGGTATCGATTTCACATCATCTCATAAATTTAATTACTGAGTTTCCGGTTCTCTTCCAATTTTCCTCGCCAGCAGATACGTTCAGATATTCTTCCTCTCCCCACCAGTACGCATGATTAGCCCTCCTCGATGAAAAGAGGGGAAAGTAGACCTATTCCATGGGGTTTTGGGTCATCGGCGGGGAGCGGTGGGAAGTAAAAGTGCAGTTTCTCGACGGAATTCAATTTCCAGCCATTTCCTAACATTTACTGCTTTCTGATACTCTGCTACAAAACTTAATGATAACTTCCCGAGCTCTTCTAGCAAAGTTAAAAACCGAGATTGTCGGCGGATGCGGAAATGAGACAAAGTTTAAAGATCGGAACTGTTTTATTCTTTCTTTTGCTGTTCGTTTATACTACAATGTGAAGTGATCATGATCTATGAAAAGCAATGTATTGCTTTATAGCGCTCGTCATCTGCTGTTCGAAATTGATATTTTCACTTTTTCAAAGACTGAATGCTCGGCATTGATGTAATGTAAAAATCAGATTATTAAACTTACTGCGCATGTGTAAGCATAAGCTTTTACATTGAAAAGAACTTAGATCAGCCTATGTGCCTTGAGCCCGTCATGTTTATAGTGCAAATTATTTCATGTCTCGTGCAACAAATTTTTGACAAAATATTACCAGGTGTGTCAACCTCCATACAGTCCAGATGTGGATATCTGTGGCTCCTGGCTTTTCGTCGTTGATAAAGAAGACAATGTGTCAATTGATGATGATTCCGACAGGCGGTTTGATCGATTATTTAATGCGCCATTATTTGAGGTAAACCAGCTACTTATAAAAGAAAATAGCTGAATACTTTGCGAACTTGACAAGTATGTCATTGTAAAGGTATAAGAAATCATTGAAATGTTCCTATCGGTGAGAGAAATTCATTAAATGTAGCTCGAACACAAAAGTTTCAACTTTTAAGATTTACCGTAGAATCAAACACCAATCGAAGCTCTGTACGTAAAACTCTTTAAAGGAGCAATCACTTTACTTATAAACTAATTCTTTCCAGGGAAATTCGCAATGCGAGCTGGGAAAAGAATGCACCAGATCCGAATGTTCTCTGAATTCGAAAAGGCTATGGAGGAATTTTAAAATGATATGGATAAATCCACCATCGGCTTTGGTATGAGCAGCCACTGTTTTCGCTGTTAACTATGAATCGGGTCGCGATTCGGGTGAGAGTCATTAAATAAATTAGCCTCTCTGAATGAGATTGCTGTTTGTGTCCATCACCAACCATTAGCAAAATTAGAATTTGGTCTTTTTGCTCAGCATTGGAAAATATCAAATTAGTTTTTCACGCTTGTAAACCATTTTCTGTATTAGTAACAAACCACTTCAAAATCAACACAAACGTTGGCATGCAGATGAAAGTTAGTATTTGGTTTTGTTACCAAGCAAACGAAGCAGCATGACCGCTGTAGTTCTATGTGTAGAGAAAATGTTATATTTAAAGTATATAAACGTTTATCAAACTCTCTTTTTGGATTCCATTAAAATATACAAAGAGATATTGCGCATGCTATTTAAACATTAGGTTTAGATAAGGCTATAATTTAGCATTCAATTAATTCTAAACTTCAACGTCAGAAAAGCTATTTAGTTTAGTAAGAAACAACATTTCCCTGGTATATTTTTCCATCATTATTTATTATATGTATCTTTACAAAGTGCAATATACTCTGTATCAGTAATATGAGTGTACTTTCATGAGATTAAAAAATATGGTATATAAAACGACTCTTATCTGTATTTTAAAACAGAAACCTTTGGCCTAGGCCAAGGGGAACAGGAAAGAAATCGTTTTAAATGAGGGGGTTACTACACCAATTCCCGGTTTTCATTTGCTAAATAATTTAACTAGCTGATTAAGGTTGTTCAATCACTAACTCACTATCAAACGAATTATTTATTATTCAGACAAATAAACCCAGCCTAGCTATTGAAATATAAATACAATGCTAGATAAAAAAAAACACATTCAGTGAGGTTATTAGCATTTTATAATTGCAAAGTGTGTGAAATTTAATCGTGAAACAAGGCTTATTTTTTCTGCTTTGGGCCACAGATAAGTTTGTTCAATTTTTGGCCTCCTCTGAGTGGGTGCTATCCAAGGAGAATTCAGTTACGTATTTTTCTACAGAGGGCAAAGTGACATGTGGCAAACCTACCGCTTCCATCGTCAGCTGTGGATTTGAGCGGCAAATAATTTTGTCCAGGATTCTATTTACACTTTGCAAGTAAGGAGTTCTTTAACGTTCCGTAAATATGCAACACGGAACTCATGGCACAAATTCCCTCGCTCTGAATATTTACAATCTAAAAACCCCATTGAACCGCGAACCTTGAATCAGTGGAATAAGGCTGCCCTGTTAAGGCTATCAGCGCATTTTTGAAAGTATTGATTTCTTTAATCACGTTTACTTTTTTTTTCTTTCCAAAATCACGTCAGCAAAGGCCTCCTATTATCACTTGCATTTGATTGGGAATTTCAGCTCACAGGACCATACTTTTTTCCGTTTGGCTGATTTCTTAAGCTCAAACAACTTTTGATTATAAAACAAACTGTCTAATAGAAGCGTGAAATTATGTACCTTCAATTCGTTAAGATGGTATAGGACATTTTCTACATTTATCATTCAATTTTGCATAGTCGTCCTTATCGTGTGATCTATAATTAAATGCTGGTTTTTAGATACTGTTATCGATCATTGTTGTACACACTGCCTCTATTATATGCATTATAATAAATGACATCGTTAACAGAATAACTTAAACAGAATAAAGTAAACTATTCTTGCTATCTTTATAACGTTAGTCGTGCATTTTCGTACTTATTCAACGAACAAACGGTTTACTTTTTGAATGTTGTATTGCTTCGTATGGGAACCCAAGTTTCGCAACCACAAGAGTATTTATAAATGCATTTGATTGGTAATCTGTACTAGTAGCGGAATGTGCATTAAGAGTTGCAGGTTACGCAGCAAAAAGCTCAAGAGTGGAAGAAGTTTATATAAATTTTGATACAGGAGTTTGAAACTGATGATGCTCTGTGATACAAATCTCATTCATAAAGGCCTAGTGTGAGGTGGCACTGTAGATTTCTTGTAAATGAAGCATTAGGTATGGTTAACAATACAAAATAGAGAAATACACCTAAACATTGAAAAAATACCTAGAAGATCAGAAGTTAACGACGAAAAAATAATTCGTGAAAATTCGTGAAAACAATACAGGGCATTTATAAAGATTTGTTGCATAAATTCAACAAGTTTAAGCAACATTTAACATATTTTATCATGGCACCCTCTAGCGACAACTTATTAAAGGCAAATGAAGAAAATTAAAAAGCAAATCCGTCATATCCTGAAGCGCTGGACCATGTGTAGCTGCAGATGTGAGTACGGAAGCGTCAGCTAATAACAAGCTCTCATTCGTAGGGCGTGAGAATGGACAGACACATGTCGCAGAGAACTGCCGTTAAACCCTTCGGATGTTACAGTACATGCAGCAGATGGGCGACGACACAGGCTTGTCAGATTGTATTCCTCTGGCCTAGGGGTGGGAGAGATGCCTGTGCATTCTGTACTCGTTTCTGGACCGCATAGTTACATTACTGGAGTAGTGGGAGTTGGGACTTTTTATGGAACATTACAGAGTTCCTGGTGAATTTAGAAAGGTGTCATCCTGTAATTACGGAACACAAGTCAGCAATTAACTGGTACTTCTTTTTGACTTTATTTTTCTTGACGTCTTTTACAACCTATCTGAGACACTTTGGGAAAATTATATACTCGTAGCTAGCCCGTGATGTTTCAAAACATCAGATCAACTGAAGATGCTGAATTAAGTGGCAATCCGACTCTTATTTGACAAATGAAGATATTGTAACTTTTCAGTAAATATCAGTTTTCAGGATTTTATCGGCTGTTATGGTATAGTGTGGGCAAATATGTATTTTATCTTCCCTCACGATAGGCAAGCAATGAAGAATATGTATGTTGATACTTATAAGTCATAAATGATCAGGTTGTTAGAGGATATAGGTCAGATCAAACAAACACCTTCAAAATTGACATACAATGTTCACAGAGATAATGTTTGTCTTCTAATAATTTATGTTGTATAAATTAGAAGTGGCTAGTTTATATAACTTCAGTTTAAAAGGAACAAAACAAAGTCTTCATTGTGCTAGGCAATCGGAAATAGATTTTGTGTGCCGGAAAATACTGCGAAAGAAATCGTGTAACGCGGTCGAAACACATAGCGCGCATTGTTTTGTTTCTTTCGTTATTTATTATTAATTAACTAGTAATATTGTACTCAACATAGTAGTTGCTAGAAATGCCGACCCGAGGCATGCCCGAATTCATTTGAAAATATTTTGAGACACTCGCCGCAATTCATCCTCTCGAAGCAGTACATTACCTCCAGGAAAATTTATATCAGCACCTCCACTCATTTGGATAGAGAGGCAACAGCTGGGTAGCTTTATACGCACTACCGACAGATACACCAACTTGCTGAGCTAATCTTATTAAATACCTTCGAAGAGAAGTTTCTAATCTTAGGTTATTTGATTACTTACAATCTGGTCTTTGCATCTCAACTTCGGAATTTCTTCACCAAAACGAAAATTGCACTTTCCTTTGGAGATGTCACTACTAGAAATTCAGCACGAAATTCCCTCTTACACATACGTTTATTATGCAAGCAACAGTCTTAAATAGATATTCTTTGTTCTACGGTATATCTAACTCTTGATATACTGCAAAATATACAACTAAACAATAGAAGGTCCAACGTACACTTCGTGAAGAAATGCAACTGAAACAATTGACTTGACAAACAAGACAGAGCAAGTTCAACTGCCTGTGTCAGCGGAACTTTAGCTCGATCTTAACGGGAATCGTCTGTCCACTGAAGATCATTCGGTTCCCACTAATATATACAAATTCGGATTGCATAGCTAAATGAGGCCACGGTATTTTGCCACTTGTTTTAAAGTTATAATATTTACCACATTAAAGCACGATCTTAACATTTAATTCTGTTTTGATAATTACTCACTATATGCCGCACTTACCCCAGGAAGTTATTTATCATTAGTCCGTTTCTAAACACCGGGAGGTTAAAACCCTGTCATCTCTACCCGAAATATACTCCTTGAATCGACTTTACTGCTTACGCTTGGCAGACATAAATGGGCGTGGTGCCTAACACCTCCACGGCCTACAGGAAGCAATGTCTATCATCATTGTATATGATGGCTCTTATAAACTCTTCTGAAACTAAGAGTATTCTGACTCAAAAGTCGTTTCCTTAATATTAAAAGGCAGTTTGAAATCCACCGAATTCTTAATGTGTCCATTGCCATAGCATAGCAATAAATCAATTTGTTGAATTGAGATGCAATTCCTTAGTATGTTAAGGTCAAAAAAATAAAATAAAGGTGCAATTTTCTTTGGTTTTTTTTTTTTTTTTTTTTTTTTTTTAATACTGCTGTTTCGAAATGAGCATAAGTGTATAATCTCAAAAAATTAATTCATTCAATAAACATATTTAATTATTCTACTCTCTGAGACTAATATCCTACAGTGCAGTTACTTTTAGCTGAAACATTCTTTTGATTGATTTATTTATGGACGGTCTTTAACATCTAAGGTCATCAGCGTCCCATTCAACTCGGCGTGAAACGGCCAACAAATTTTGCTCAGAGACCTCTCTTTCAGGTTTAGGTTCTTTTTCGTGCCGTAAATGTACGACACGGGACCCACGGCCTTACTTCCCTTCCGAAGGAAGTCATACTTAGGATTTTTACGCCCGAAAAAATCCATCAGTCCTGGCCGGGTTCGATCCCGCGATCTTGGGTGTAGAAGTAGGTGAAACATGGAAAGTAGAACGAGATAACACTATATTCTGCCTAAACTCAAAAACATTTCTTCACAATTTCTTTTGCTTCTGATACACAAGTTTTCCTCGTTTCCCAGCATCTGTTTGTAACAATACGAAAGTCAGCGAAATATATCACATTTTATTGCCAGAAGGTGTTACTGGTCACAACACGTATTACAAGTGCAATTGTCACTGAGGGATTATGAAGGGCAGTATGACTGCGACAGTGCTTCTCGGCCCCTTTGACTGTCATTAGCACACCCTCCTTTAGACAGCTCAGGTAGCAACAAAATGGCATTGTTTCAACTTAAACCAAACAGCCTGTATTAATAACCCTTGATTTTCTCCTTCTATATTTTAAAGTGCCTAACTAAAGAAATTATTCTTTTAAGAATAAAGCAAAGAACTTGTCATTAACATACTGAAGTAAACTTTATCTGTGTTTCGGATGTCTTGAGCGCGCAGTATCGACGTGATTTTCCCTTATATACCCTCGCCCCATTGATAAAATGCACAGTAACTGGGAATTTTCAAACAGATCAATAATTTACACTAGTTTTTTTTTTTCTGAGGTTCAGTCTTATTAACCTCAACATTAACGTAAAACTAGCATTAATTTGTGCTACATTATGAACTATAATTATTGTAAACGAGTGACTTTTATAGTTTAAGATTTGTATCTGATTTTATGTTGGTAGGTTGTGAACCCCGCTGTTTGCTCAATAGAGTTCATGTTTACAGAGTAGTCACTGTACTTTGAGGGAGTGAATAAACTGCAGTGAATGAAGCCCGTTTTTATCTCCAAAGGCTTATGTAGGTTGGTTTGTTCTCCTGGAGGTAATCCGCCTCCAAGCTAAGTCTTGTGAACAATTATTACCTTTACAACGGGCAACAATAAACAACGCAGTATTAAGGCACTCAAGAAGAATGGTATTTTTAGTTGTTCTTTTATTAATCCATCACTTTTATGACAGAGTAATATGGCCAACGGACTTTCTTAAATATCTTATTTTTCCACTATTAGAGATGTAATGAACGTTACCATTCATCTCGCCAGAATCTGCAGGCTTTTATTGTCCTAAATGTTATGTTTTTATGTTAGAAAATCTCAAAGAAATTCTTTTAATTTCTGAGTATTTGATATTATAAATATCTATCGCTTTAGATATAAAAAAATTAAAATAAATATTTAGTTTGGCGGTTTACAATGAAAGGTAATATATGTGATTTTCTTGTAGAGATTTCCATATTCAAGAACTGCGTAAGTATTTTATACTGAATACTGTAATTAATATTTATTATTAGCAAAGATAACTTGGTCATCTACGTGTAACAGAGTATCTAGGTTACATTACTTGAAAGCTGAATGGCATGATTTGTAATCTCCTATTTGACTACTGCATTAATGTAAATATAAGAGCGATGCAAAGTCCACCTGCCACAGTTCATTGGTTTCCGATCCTGTTTCTGATCGTAAATGTCATTTTATGCTGGTTTTGGATAATAATAATAATAATAATAATAATAATAATAATAATAATACCTGTATACCCAAATGCTTTTTGCTCTTCTCAGAGTCAAATGCTTTTGTATAATCAATAAATGCTATGTAAACATCCTTTCTTAAATTCTGTACTTTTCATTTAAAGAATTTAGACCTCAGTGTGGCTTGATGTAGATTTTATGCTTCTCAAGTAGGATTTCTTTAGATTTAATAGCAATAACAATAGAAAATTTTACCTTTAGCTTTAAGAAAACTCAATGCAGATGGATAGCATACCGGCTGTTCTATATTTCGCGCTACTCTCTGATTTATGGACCGAAGTAGAGAAAAAAAATGTTAGTGAACAAAACGCCGTTCAACGAAATTTTAATTGCTCAATTTGGCATCAGTACATAATACTAAATGTCTTAGCAATAAACGTCATTTCATGTACTTTAGTGAAGCTAGGATAGGTCAATTGGTAAAGTGTAAGAGTTTAGGTTTGCACCACTTTTTTTCTGTTTTTTTTTTAATTTTATTTCTTTTTTGTCTAAATGTACTTGTACATATTGTTTTCAATTTGGTGCTAGTTCCATGTTGTTTTTGCAGATAGCATTATTTCGTGTGACATTAAATATGAGAAGTGAAAAGTTCAGTCTTTCTAGTATTAACATTTGTGAACGTATGCCTTTATTTCGTATAAAAATTTGTTAATGACACGATAAAAAGCATTAGTCAGTCATTTAAGCAACTATACAAAGCTACTACCTTTTACAGCCACTCCAGCTTCGGCTTTGCGAACTATCTCTGCTTGTAAAATGCGTAACATTTCACCATCGATTGCTTGGCTATGAGATCGAATAGTCTTCTGGTATATTGTCTTCATAAAAAGTTCATTGGATGATATTTTGACACTAACGTAATTTCTCCTTCTTTGTTCAAGAATCGCAGGACGTAGTCTGTGTGCGCGAATTATGGAACATTCTGTACATCATACTTCAAAACTGGTGTACGAAACCTCGTTAGTTTGTCATTGCTTTCTGTCAATCGACAACTATTATTTCATTCCTTATTTCCGTGTTTTTTATTGTGTAGCGAGCGAAAGTTACTTATCTTTACCTCCGGCGTGTTTAAGAATTAACTGCCTGCATTGTTTTTGTGTTTGCGCATTATGCCTCTCACCTCTTCTTGCTCCCTGCAACACCTCTACTTTGCGCATAATAACATAGCCCTCACTCCCAGCGATGTTTCTAAATTTCCATATACATGCTTTTGATTTGCGTGCGCAGCTGAGTGCGTTTAGCCAAGTTTATTCCAATCACCTGTCTAATAACGTGTTCCAGTGCTGATGGCTGCTGTGGGCAGTCAGTCGCAGTTTGCTGTTACAACAACAAAGTATATTTCTGTCTTGAGGTATTACAACTTAGTTTGCAGATAAGAAATCAGTAAATGCAAATCTCTGTGTTATTATAGACTACTGTTGCGCCAGTGTTATTAATTACCGCGTATTATAAAGTAAATTTTACTGCCGTATGTTATATTTAAATGTTTCATTAGAACATCATATCATTCCTAGTGTAGAGGAATTTAATGCAGAAATTGAATAAATGGGTAAGAAGCCCAATCGATTATGGCCTACAGCCTGGAAGGATGCTCTACGTCATTGTATTTAACTAATTAATAAAGTTATAATTGAAAGGCCTTGTAAGAAGGTTCATATTCTAAAATATATTTTGAGAATATAACTGTCAAAATTTTACACACCAAACATATCTGTGGACAGTAAATCTGTTTTAAGTGAATGGTATTTATTACCTGTAATTTAGTATGTGAACTATAAAATCTTTGGAATATCAAGCAGAGACTTGTTTAATATTCCAGTCACTAGTTATTTTCATTCATTAATCTATTATTTTGTTTAAATAAAAAGTATATTTAATTAATTTATCTATTTACAAAGGTCACTGTGAAAGTTTTGAGAACGAACATCAGGAAGCTTTGACAAGCCTTGCAGGGTTTTCTAGTTTAGATAAGCAATATAAGCAAAAATGTGTGGCGTTAGCACCTCTGTGTACTGCGCCAGCCCCAAAGATGGAACATTTCCGCTCAATAGTTTACTACAACTTTAAAGCGAATTTACAGGTGAGATATTACCTTCAAAGATTGCATAGTGCATTGCACAGTGCATTAATATGCATTTGCATATTAATGGATGGTTTGCAGATTTTAGGAAAGGAAAGGGCTCGGCCGAAGACGAAGATCGCACAGGACGTTTCGCTACAGCAACAGCGGTTGAAAATGAGAAGAAAGCAAAGCGTTTAATGCAGGAAGATCATCGCGTATTTATTATTAGATTCAAGAAGCTCTCAATCAGCAGCAGTTAAAGCAGTTCTCATTTATTTTTTCCCTTTATTCCCACATCAGGAAGCTCTTAAGTCTTTACATTCCTCTCCATTTCACAGATGAGCAGGAAAAAGCGGAAAAGTTTGTGCTAGAAAATGTGGGGAGGGGAAAAAAAACATATTTAACGTGGGCATAAACGGTGACGAAATCTTGATATATCAGTATGATTCAGAAACTAAACGACCTCCATTGGTCTGGGTCTTCCCAGGAGAGAATCCTGCAACAAAAACGAGGCGAGCGAGAACTGTTGACAAGAAGACTTTCTTCTCAGGTAGTGGCCAGATTAAGTACAAAAAAAAAAAAAACTGTCAAATGGTACACGGCAAAATACTTGCCCCAAGTCTTCATTACACTGAGAACGAAGCGTCCTTAGACTAGACGTCGTGGAACCTTCTTGCACCATGACAACGCATCTGCCCACACTGCACTGGAAACAACTCAATTTCTGCAGGAGCCAAGAGTCAAATGTTTGCAACATCCCCCTACAGATCTGGCCTAATAAGACTTTTTCTCTATTCACCAAATTAAAAGGAAAAAAAATCGTGTTTAACGATCTGAATGACCTGACGCCGCAGTGATTACATAGCGAAGAATGCAATTGCACCCTATCCAAAGAAACATGGTGTTCAGTATTTACAAAACAGTATGAGAGGGCCAGACGTTCCTAGAACGTAAAGAAAAATACTTTGAAAAGTTGCAATGGTCAGATCTCATTTTATTTGATCAACGAGTATCGCTTATTTTAGGCAAATGTAATAACCCATAACATTTACTTACATAATAAAACCAAACTATGTGCCAACATAAACAAGTTAATGTAGAACTGAATTATGAATTCTTCGGAATAAGGGCTTATGGGTCTATGGGTTTTTCTTCCAGATAACTTTTCGTTTTTCGTGCCAGATAGGCTATGGTGTAAACAAAATTAAAATATTAGATGGAGATTACATTTTCGAGATTTAAAAATTCATCATATGCGTAATATATACTATTAGGATTTATATTAAAATATTTATATTAAAATACAATTTTAAAAAATAGAACATAATTTAAATGATATTCAGTTATGCAACAATCACTAATCTGATTTTTTCTGCATTTTTTTTTTTTGTTATTGAAATATGAGTGAAAGATGATTCAGGCAGATTAGCGTCAATTTGTTAAATATCAATTTGTCAAATCTTGCGTGATATAAACATTTTCTTGTGTTCATATTTTATTTGTTCAAAAGCTGCACATTAAGTTCATTTTCTCTAAATATTTTGTTTTATAATTTTAAATGAAACTATATGTTATGGTTAATTATACGAAAAATAAACGGCTATTTAGGGTATTCGCATTTTTTAAAAATAATATTTTTTAAGTATTCATATTGCGGTATATATTTTCCTAAATTAAGTGACGAAGAACCTTCCATCCTGACAGGATTTGCCTGTGCTTTCGGCAAATTTAATTAATGTTAAGACCTGTATTTGCAGCACTTCCCTTTAATTAAACTGTAAAGGCCATAATTACCCAACAATTTCGTGTAGACGAGTTTGCACTCGATGCATTGTTCTCTTGCAAAACAATACATAACACTCGAGAGACTCATTTTATTAGCAAATGCTGGAAACGGCAAAGAGCGAAAGCGCTAACGAGCCAGAAACTCATCGGAAAGCATTCGATCTCTGTGAGGTTCTAGGGTAGCCAACATTTTTTAAAGCGCGCCAGATTTTTCCGGCTCGTTTGTTATTGGAAACCGTCGAGTGGTAACCAAATGATGCGACGTCCGGGCGCCATATTGAGGCTGCTACTCCAGTAGGTTACGATGTGACGGGAATTCCATTGGCTTCGATATCCCTGTATTGAAAGGTATAACCTGGCGAGAGAAATGCTTGAACGTGGCTGCTTCAAAATGCCTCTCTCGCTCTTATAGAGACAATTTGGAGGATAGTGCTAAATGTGAGTTAATTGATTCTACAGACACATGCAAAAGTTAAATTAATGAATTTACAATTAATAATAAATAAGTTAACAACAGTAAAATAGATGTAAATGTACGTAATTATATTATAAGCAATAAAATATTCAAAATCTTTTCACATAGGAACTTTTATACAAAATTCAGGATTATTTATTTTCATTTTCATTTTCAAATGAGTTTTACTTAGGTGTTTTCTGAGGACATGTCTAAAGAACACATATTTGCACTCCATAACTGAGAGGAATAGGCCCTAAACACTGCAACTTCTGGAATATGTTGTACCATTCTCATTGTAATGAATGAGTCCTACCGTGTCAAGTTAACCTGAAAGGAGCCCTCGCTAGCTCCCTTCCCGCCATTTTCCGGGCCGTTACCGGCCATCTACAATTCCAGGGCAAATTCCCTCCCTCGTCTTACACCAGTGGGTCAAAAGTTCCATTCCAGTGAGTCGAGGGCAATGTACCACCCTATCCAGAACCAAGACAGGTGTAAGCCAATAGTTGAAAATTAGGTGTGGAAAACGGAATGAAGATCCACATACTGTAGCTGCTAACCAGAAGTTTTCAAATGAAATTATGGGTGCCAAGAAAGGAAGAGAATATAAGTGAATTGTGTTAATGAAACGAAACCGAGAAACCGGGAGAGGGGGGGAAACCAAAAAGTATAGTTTTGTCTCGGTGTAAGAACAAATATTCATAACACTCGTGCCCTGCAAGTTTCTGAGATTGAGTTCTTATTAACGCGACATCACAAGTAACGCCTGAGTTAATTTACTCTATAATATGAACCACAATTATTGTCAAAGAGTATCTGTTTGAAGAATGTTTTTGTTTATATTATTCTTTGTTATTACTCCATTACTTTTTTGATACTAGATAGTAATATAGCCACCTATTAAATTGTTTATTTATCCAGTGAATAGCCGTAATGATTTCGGATGGTTTAAGCCTTGCTACCATTTATGAGGATGTGTCTCGAGAAAGTTTTATAGGCTTTTGCTGTCTTTCTGGTTTGAGCACAACAAAGGCAAGTATAAACTTTGATTTGGATAGTTTACTGTGCGTCTTATTCGCTCAAAAAGTGCATTATTTTGCAGCAGTATAGAGCACTGTTGTGGTTGTAACAACTGAAATCCTAACTTTGATCTTGGGTTGTTACTTCTTCTATTCAAAAATCTCTAGAAGGTAATTTGTGTTTTTCAAGTGACACCTTGGTTGTGTGTCCTTTCATTAAGTATGCGACTTTTTTTTCCTCCCCTACAACCAGCCTTCTCTCACTTTTGTTGATGATCTTCACTGCATTAGACTAGTGACTGCTGTTTAGTAACGGACATCCAGAGTATGTCCTCAATGCTCGCATGGTGTTTTGCGTCTCGGCCAAGACTAGCTTCCCTTCCCACTCAAGGCCGTTACCCTGCCTGTCCTGGAACTTCCCAATGTCCTAAAATACATTCGCGAAGATGATAAGCCAGCTGGCTTTAGAGCTGCCTATCTTTGTGTGTAACTTTTATTATAAATAGGAATCAGCTATTCCTAACTTTCCTGGGCTATCGCCTCCTTTTTCACTGCAAAACAAGAGGCACAGTTTTAAGAGAAGACAAATTAGACTAAATTGGCAAACAAAACCACTATGAAATTAGCACAAGTTGAGGTTTCAATGTCTTCTGCATACACAGAAACAAAATTGTTAAAACTCAAATCTTACGGTTCATTGTCTATGACAAGGTGATCCCGTAGCAAGTGTGCATTATTGTGAGTGGTTTATTCCATCAGTAACTGAAGGGTTGATCGATCCACAGCTTATGTTCTTTTCAGAAAAGGCTTGGTTTCAGCAAAATGATCCTATGAACAATCACAACACTCGCTATTGGTGTTCTGAAAATCCGAATTCCTGTCTTTATGATAGGAAAATTGGAGTCTGGTGTAAGATTAACGCAATACGCATAATTGGTCCGGTTTTTTACGAGCAATCAATAAATGGAAAGAGTTCATGGGTAAAATTAGGGAAGTATTTGAAGATAGAGTATAGAGTCTCTGATATTTATTTTATAGACTGAAGGACAAAATGCACAAAACAAACGCCCATACATTGAAAGAACTCAAGGAAAACATATGGAAATAAATCAGTAATATTACAATTGTAGAACTAAATCGTGTCAATAGGAATGTGTTTACTCGGTACAATGCTTTTTAAGGTAAGATTTTGCATCTGTTTTAAGAAGTGAAGTCAAGAGTAAGCGCGGTATATTTAACTGCCCAGGCGCAAAACCCCGTACGAGCGGCAAGGACATATACTGGAAACTCTGTAGTAACCGTTAATGGTAAACATACGTCGGTGACATTATCCAAGCACCAGAGAACACGTTCAGTGTGGCTAATGTGGAAGCCAGCCCAACATGATGGAGCATGTTTTTTAATGCTGACATTGATTCTACGTTCACAACGCTCTTTATAAGAAGAAAGATTATATCTATTTTGAAATCGGTTGAAATTCTTCTCTATACAACAATGACAGGTATGTCCTCTTTTTCAGCAAGTTTACACTAAACTCTGAGGCATTAGCTTCAACGCTTCCGTTCATGGGGTTAAGAAAGAACTAAACACTTGTCCGAATTATTATTTTAACAGTACCAGCGTTTTCAATGTTTCGTAACAGCGACTGCAAAATTTTCTGCTGTCTATTAGGGTAAATCAACACCCTCTTTATCGTGAACCGCGGAATGATACAACAGAGAGCATCAACCTTAAAATTCTCTTTAAAGTGAGGGAGGTCATCCAGTTGTTCATTTTCGAGGTATCAGTTACCAAATAAAAATGCAAGCTGCTAAAAGCATACCGTTATTACATATTTTTATGAAGCAGCAAACTCCATTTAGGTTACCCTTTACAAATTACACGGAAATTTGCGAATAACAAAAATAAATGCTGTAGGACAGAAAATGGTATCGCATTAATGGCCGATGAAGCATATATTTAAATGTTTCTGTATTTATTTTACTCGGTCAGCTATTGAAGTTTGACACTGCAGGTTATTGAAATCCTGTTTCATATGCTGCGTAGAGAGATCGTTGATCCGCCCGAGGTATTCAGAAACATGATCCTAATGGTTAATTAGGGAATCAGCCCTTAGCACCAACAGGATTACCACCTTGAGCACGTTAATTTTTAAAACAAAATATACATTGCATATTAATTATTAACCGCTACCATTTATAGTGTGATATCAAATGTGCTTTAAAGGAGTTACGGGCAAAATAAATTGACTGGAAATCAATATACAGTGAGGCAATTTGAGTAACGGGTTGGCAGAGAGCTGCTACGTTCTGGGAGATGTCAAGACCGTATCATGCATATGCAGTAGTAACTTGTAATTACTTTGGGGGAGCTGTTAGCGAGTGGTTATGTGTACAAATGTTACTCGGTTCTTTCATTGTGTGATATTTGTTGTTAGTTAAGCGACTCCATAAATAAAGTCTTGTAAAACGATTTACAAAAGTAAAAACAAATACTTGCAAAGAAGTGTTAAGGAGATTTGCTAGAAAATGTCCTAGCAATCGTGTTCCTGGATGAATAATTGTTCGCCAACTTGTTAATACAGAAATTTCCCAGTCATTGTCAGCAATCTATAGTTGTGAGCAACTGATTCAACATCTCTTATAACACAGTTTAGGGCTTGTTGTTATTAATTTTAAATGCAATATCATTTCATGCTTCAGTAAACATAAGATTTATAAAAGGTATTCTTTCACCCTAGCTATGTGTAAGCCAGTTGAAAGTGAAGCATCAGACCTGAAAAATTCGGACCACGGCCGGGATTCGCACCACGGACCTTCAGTCTTCCCGGTTGTTGCTATACCAACTGAGCTGCCGTGTCCTCCTTCAAGAACGGGACCGCGAATTTCTCTCATCTGATTCTATATACCCTGGGGATCTCCCTAAGGCCTCTCTATTATGAGAGATTTGTCCCTTAAAAAGCGACTCGTAACGCTACGAGTGCTTATAATCCTGGTTTCTAGTTAGATATGAAAAGTTTTGCAAGTAGAGGAATCAAATTTGAAGAATTCGGGTCAAGGCCGGGATTCGGTTGCTCGCTCAATTGTCCGGAAGGCGGAAGATCCGTGATTCCAATCCCTCCATTAACTGAATTTTCGGATCTAAATCTTCACTTCCAAAATACGGATACTAATATAGAAATGCTAACTTTGCTCGCGGCGACTATATCTCCCTTTTTAGCGCTTGCGGGGTCTGTATTTCCCCGCTAAGCAGCCGTGTTCCGTAACTGAAATAATCTCAGTGTAGAAACATGAAATGTATTTCAATAAAATATAAAATAGTTACAAGCATAAGAAACACGTGTCTGTGTAGAAACATGAAATACAAGACAATTGAGAATATATAATAATCAAAATATGCAAACTTGTAAGCTAGGATCTCTCGAAACGATGATGGATTGAAGCAAATGAATCCGGTGTCAGCGTAAAGTTTTATTATATTTACCCTTTCAGGGCAAGAGAAAACTCCAGAAAAAACCTTACCCAGGCAAATATCTTGACCGGGGATCGAATTCATACACCATTTAAAAAAACAGATGTACTAACATCTGAACGGCATTGGAGGAATACCTTTTAAGTTGTTGCAAACGACTAGAGACATTGTTGTTGTCAAAGCAGTTGACATTTGTTACTGTGAAAACAGTTGCAGCTTAGAAAATGACGAGTAGTTTGTTTACAGTAAGAGTTTAGACAAAGTATTTTGCAACAAAATGAACAGTTCACTTGAAGGTTTTTGTTGGATGATTTTTTTACGATTTTAGTAAAGATCTAACAACAATGCACAGAATAGCTTCATTTAACTTTTGGTAATGAAACACCATCAGAAAAGACTGTTTACAATTGGTTTGCAGAATTTCGCCGTGGCCGTGCTCCGTCAGTTGTAACTTTCATGAAAATCGACAAATTCATTGTCATTCAAAAAAACAAAACATCGATGTCCTAGGCCACTTGATTGAAGAAGATTGGAATGTGACTTACAGGGAAATCGAGGCACCCTTAAGCATGTCGAAGACTGCTGTACATTCGAATATCATGAACATCAAGCTGTGAAAAAGACCTGTTCCCAAGGGATTAAAAAAACCACTCGTGTTAAATGGTGTAACGAAGTGCTCAGAAATTCCACCATGGAATTGCAAAATCCGTAAACAACATCGACGAAACTTGGATAATAAATCGGAAACTAAGCAAGAACACAACAATACAACACTTGGGTGTTCCAAGATGAATCGAATCCCACAAAAGTTGTTCGTTCACGAAGCATTTCCAAGAAAATAATCGTTTTTTTCGGTTTTACTAGACATATCGCAATCATTCCTTTAGAGGTTCCTGCTGAATGGTATACAACAATTTGTTTGCCAGAAGCCATCGACGAAATCGGAAAAAACAACCGAAAACGTCCCAGCATTCTTCATCATGACAATGCCAGCTCCCACATGGCACAAAATATTCTTATAAACCTGGAACTAAGCAACAATCCACCATTTGGGTGTTCTCAACGTTGATTATTTGAAGGGAAAAAATAACGAATTAAGGTCTCATTGCCCGTATTCGCCTGATTTATCGCCTAACGACTTGTTTTTGTTCCCGAATGTCATGCAAAAATGCTGGACAGTAATTTTCATCACCTCAAAAAGTCTTTGAAGCCTTTAAAAACCATATTTTTCAGATACCAACTCCAGAATGAAAAAAAGTTTCGAGAATTGGTTTGAACCCCATGCAAAAGTGTATACATCTTAAAGATGGATGCTTTGAAAAGGTACCGAAGCAGGAAAAATCTTCCCAGACTTGCTTTTCGATTTGAATCGCTTTGGTTTTCTGTTTCACATTTTTAAAGTTTCCTTCATTTCCTTCATTGTAATATAATCGACGCTGAAGCCATGACAATATGATCAGAAGCGATGACGGGATCATCATGGTTTATTTGACTAATCATTTTGGATGTAGACGTAAAAAACTATAAATGTTTTTTTTTTTTTTTTTTTTTTTTTAGTTTTTTTTTTTTTTTTCCCAGCAGCTCATCAAGCGAAATGTGAAAACCTACACAGTAGAGTTGCTGGGCTAAGTCCGTCGTGTCATTTGGTGCCATGTTGGCCGTATTTGTCTTCTCGTCGCTTGAGGTCCACCTTGTTGTGCAGGCCTATATAAATTTCAGAGGTTGGCAAACTTCCCACGGCGGGGTGTTAACTACGCATAATATTGTTCCGCACCTCAGAAATTTATTGCGTGAACGCCGATGTTTCGCGGCGCTCCCTCTAAAAAACTTCCACAAAGAATCAGCTTGCATAAATATCAGATGCGCCGAGGGAAGAGGCTTGCAACGTCCGGCATGTATCGATTGAACTTTAAAGGGCAACGTCCATAACACAGCAGCCCGTAGAATTGCCAGAGGTCGCTTCTGGCTTCAAAGGAATAGAAACTCTGCGTTAGTCAGCAAAGGGAGATGTATTAACTCCTTTGACATTTTCAACTGTACAGTCTAATTTCTCTGATCTCCTTGTCCTTTTTCCAACACCATTGTGCTGTGGCATTTTATTTTTCGATCTCTCTGTCCTACTTTATCCTCTAGTAAACTCCCTTTCTCTTTTATCTGTACATTATTTGGTAACTACCAATATCCTATGTCAATTTCAACATAGTTAGACTTGCAAATTGGTAATTCTAACTATTTATGCGCTAAAATTGTACTGCCGGAATCAAGCTTAAATATAGGCAACACTACTCAGTGATATGTAAAGCTAACACATTTTTTTCTCCATTTTTTTTTTCAAAACGAATGATGCTAGCCATAAATTGATGCCTTCATTTTTGGGAAATTATTAAGTTCTATAGAGAATGTGGAAAGTGTCTTCCCTCCTGTATAAGGCGTAACACAACACGCCGTTCATTGTGCATAATCCTTCCATATTGTTCATCACATAGTTCACAGATGAAGCAGATTCCATATATGCTGCTATGCAAACTCACAAAACTCACGCTATTGGGCCGTCAAAAAATTCACATGTCATTCATAAGCACCTATGCATCCAGTTAAAGTCAGGATTTGGTGGCCAATATCGGCACGTGTTTTTTGTTTGTTTGTCTTTAATACCATGCTGTTAACATTGCAGATTTTCATTGAGTTTGTTGAGCAACTGGATGATATAAAAGTGATACATGGATATTTTCAACAAGTTGGCGCTTCATGCCATACATCAAACCGATCCATGGCGCTAATTGAAAGTTTTTTCACTACCGGAAAATCTCCCAAGAACCTATGGCCACTGAGATCCCCTGATTTGACAATAACAGGTTTCTTCCTATCAGGCTACTTCCGCCTCACGCCCAGACTTTGGACGATCTGAAGCACATCATTACCCAGGAGATTAATGGTATTGAAAACACAGTCCTTCAGCGATAGGCAGCTAACATGTAAAAAAAGGGTTGGGTCATGCCTTATGCAGGAGGGAGGACATTTTCAACATTTTCTATAGAGGTTAATAATCTCCATGTACATTTGAGGTGAAATAAGTCAGCATTCGTTTTGAAATAAATAAAGAAACGTGTTAGTTCTATATAAATCACTATGTACTTTTATGTCTGTGTATTTATTAACGGTGAATGGGCAGGCAGGTCCGAAACTGCGGTGTCGTACTTTGCTGACTTTTTTTTTTCCTTCATTGCCAACATTTTGAATTACAGTACCAGATTATGCGTTTGCTCAAACCGTGTGCTCTGATAGCTGATCGGACAAAAGTACATATTTCACTTGCCGAGGTTCGAATCCTCTTTATGGATGAATGTTTTATTTGTGATTTTTGCAAGTAAAATTAATGTTTAATATACGACAGTAAGTTACGATGATATAATATATAATGAATAATACGTATACAATCATGCTCAAATACAAAAACAGTAGATTAATTTCTTTTTTTTAAATATAAGTAAATATTAGAAAGTGAAAATAAAAAATAATTCGTTTTCATTTAAAAATAAGTATTGTCACGCCCCACTATAGAGCCTACCGTTAAATATTATTCTGTAATAATTCATCGTTCATGGGCCGGACAAGCTGCAACACTATCCAGAAGAATCCTGCCCATTCTTAATTAAACTTAAATAAAAATAAGAGAATAAGGGTCCAAAGTGTGCTATACAACTATAAACATTTCTCTAATTTAAATCATAACTTTATTACCGTGTGTAAAGTTATGAACTGGATGGGTCCGTCGTAAAAGCGACTATCTAGGAACCCAATCTTCAACCTTCAACACTCGTCTCTCTAAGAAAGTCGTTACAACACTATCGCGTACCCTCGCCGCGCTTGCGCAGACTCTAATTTTCCTCACAATCACGTATTCTTTCCCAACCGCTATTTCTGCTTCTTAACGAACTTAATGCATTTCCCCATATTGTCATCCCCCTATATGCTACATTATTACTTTCCTGTTTATTTTGAAAATAAAAATTGCTTTATTTGTATGTGAACATAGATGACTTAAAAAGGAAATAAGCCTTTACAATTGGAAGTTATATTGTAATGTGTTTACTAAACATTATTTTATTTCAAAAAATGACAAAACAGTTCACGCGTAGGATTTAATGATCGGTAACTATCATTGCTAGGCACCTGTTTTTAATCACTCTACTATCAGCGTATGTCTTTGGGACTGGTAATGAATCAGGCTATAAGCTGTAAGATAATAGACACATGCTATGGATTGAGTCCTGAGCCGAACAGGAACCTTAGACAAATTAACGCTTCGAGATTCTAATCCTTTTTAATTGCTGTATTTATTTTTCTAGCAAGTATAGGTCCTTTCTGTAAATTTTTTAATGTCTAAACTACCACATTCCTTAACCATCTTCAATGAAATACATTTATTAAACGGAATAATTATTATTTTTTAAAAAAATATAAATATTACGAGAATAGATAACCTTTTTCTACCTGATGTAAAATATCACAGGTTAAAAATACTCAAGAACGTTATATTTACTATATATAGTTGACTGTAACTTTATTTTGGCTTGTTTATTTTTAAAACTTTTTTCCCCCTTTCTTTCTGCTACTCGTATTTCCTAACCTCTGGTAAGTAATTTTAAGTTCACGGTATAAGGTATCCTAAAGGGCAACGCAACGACAAAGTTCGTGTAGCTACGATTTCTATTTAAAATCCTGCCCTTTTAAAAACGGCAGCACCAACTTACAAAGAATACCTCAGGCAATTGGAAAATACAGAACCAGAAAGTTCCGTAAAAGCTTGTGATGTTTGTTTTCATTAGACTTTCTCTCCATCTGTCTCAGTCACAAACCCTTATTCTTGTCTTTTTCTCCAGTGAATGTAAACGGAATAAAATTTGAAATGTATTTTTATCTTATAGCCGAAAGTCAAGTAATATGTGCTTCCCTTCAAGGTCTAAAAAAGTATATGGTTCCCTGAGTTCTACATAGCAGAGTAAAGTGAGCTTTATAGAGACTCAAGGTTGAGGAAATTCACGTATGCGCGCGCACAACTTTCTGCTAGGCTTTGAGCCATAAAACTGAAACGTGCTTTATATGCTAACACCTCTCTACGCAATGTTATTTAGGTTTAAGACCTCTAGAAGAAGAAGAAGCCTAAAAGCTCAGTTCAAGTCATAAGCTGGATCCATATAGCTAGCAATTCAAGAGATTTTTTTTCCATTCTGCAGATTTTAAAATACACATGACACTCTCAGTGTATTCTTTTTAACGTTTTGTAAAATAAGGGTGAACCATCTAAAGGACAGCATGGCCTAATCAAACGATTATTATTATTACACTCTCGCCAAAAATAACACTTCAACAAAGAGCCTTCAAAGTACTCTTTTGTGCAATTCTGGTTAATTTTTTTCTGCAGATCATTATATCTTAGGTATTTTACTCGTTAAAATACTGTAATAGCAGCACCAAAGTCAAAACAGCGAGCTATAATATACGGTGGAGGCCAAATCAGTAACTGAAAAATCGCTTTCCTTCAAAATACGAATACAACAATATCCCATCCAGGTTATTTGTATGTAATTTTCTATATTAAAAACTACAAAGAGCATTTTAACAAATAGATTTTATATTCAGATCGACATTATTTATTGAAAGAGAATTTAATAAGCAATTTTGATGTTATTTGAGATTCTACAAGATATTTACGGCATGTTTGTGTGCCATAGTTATATTTAAACAATAAAACCGGACATGTTTCTGGCAGGAGTTTCTACTTACTATTTCTACGTGTACAAATTACTGGCCTTAATCGTGCAGTCGTTCGACCTTTCTTGATATGAAGGTAAGGGATCTTGCTCTTTTGTTTTATTTTATTCCGCTTGTATTCCTTCTGGCAACATAGCTCTCTATTGCATTCCAGCAGTTTTCTAAAAGGTTTAGATCGGCATTATTTCCTTGTCATTCCTGAAGCACAACAGCCTCTTTTCAAGGAATGACTGACTTAACAATTTTTGGATGACGACACACGGTTCCATGCAGTAAACTTGTGCTAGAAGTATGTACAACTATCCTTTTTGGTTTAATGGTAAGGGGCTGAATCGTGGTGAAATGTGCAGTAAAAAATTCTGCATAGTCTGTACCAATATATTTCAAATGGTAATGTACTTAGCTGTAATGACTCTGTATTCAACAATACATGCGGTGTATTCCTCCAATAGAATTCACTCCGAAGCCATTAATCCCTTTGAACACTTTATAGTTGATATAATAAAAGGGGAAATGTTATGGCATTACATTGTTCTATTGTTAGTTTGATATTGGGCGGAAAGAAATGTCCCTTAAGTGAAAACGTCTGTTGCTTGAAAATGGCGGTCGTGTGTCCATTGCTTGGAAACTTTAATATTATTAATGTTTTGAGGTCCCCCACTGGGAAACATGAAAGCATCAGCTTGACAGCAGTCTCTAAACAGGCACAGGTGTCAGGAGCATATCTCCTCTCGGAGCCAGCCCGTTAAATGTACAAGCATACAGTAATTGTATCTCACTCTGATCAGAAATGTAATGAGTTTTATAATGTAAGCTAGTGGAAAACTAGTGTTTAATTTAACAAATTTACTTTCCCATTCATTGCCAAACGAGTATCTAATATGAAAGTAGTTATTTTCAGCTAGGAAAATTACGTAAAAAAAAAACAAGTTCGTGACATCTTTTGGTGGAGGCGCCGGGATTTATAATTTTTTGTTTTCATTTGGGTCTAAATTCACCAATTTTCTTTCAGGTTAAGAATGCCTGCGTTTATGTAGCTAAAACCCAGGAAAGTTTTGTTAATTTAACTGCGTACATTATTTTAGGGTATTTCTTTCAGATACACTATTATTTTTTTACAATTACAAATTTTTCCCTTGTGCAGGTTTCATTTTAGCTGGTTCTCTCCTCTTCCGTCGATTTCCCTTCTCTACTTTTCTTCTCTATGTTTCATATTACCTTTTGTGTGTGTGTGTGTGTGTGTGTGTGTGTGTGTGTGTGTGTGTTTCCTGCTTGGTGGCGGTTTTTTTTCTTCTTTTTCTGTTCCATATTTTCTTTCCCTTTCTTTTTCTTTCCGTACAGCATGATAGCTTTAGGCACAAGAGCCAATTTCGTGGCAATATACTCATACAGCCTAGTATATGAGCCTTGCAGCTTAATTTTTGACTCTTCTGAAAATATCATAGTATCCATTGAGTATATCGCTGTTCCATTAGAAGCGCCTTTGACGCATTGTTTTGTTAATAGGGGCTTTCTTCAGCGTCACCGCGCAGAGAGACAGCTTCCTGCTAGAGTCCAGCTACTTTACGCAGCGTTACTCATTTCTTCTCACCGACATTTCACCTCCACAGAGAAAATGCGATCACTGAGACTTGCTTCAAAGTTCCGTACTCCTTATTTCCTTATCATCGGTAAAATTTAAAAATAATATCAGTAATCTTGCGAAGTAGATTAAGTAAACTGTACTCTTAATGTAACTTGCCTTGTAGAGGGTCCAACAGATCAGTGTGCGAAAATATTATTTGTATTCCGGCGTATTCTTTTACCTATTTCTACGAACTGTGTACAGCTGCCAGTTATAGTTGAATAGGTCAGAAGTGTTATGGAGGATTGCATCATTCATTACAGAATCGACAAAGTTTAAATTCCATAACCATATTCTTGCCATAACTTCCTACCGAGGTGACTCAGGTGGTTATGTTAGAGTCTCACATTCGGGAAGTACCCGGTTCAAATTCCTTGATGTCGGCCACCCTGACTCTTGGTCACTAAGCGAATGCTGGGATGAATATTTACATTCCATGAATTTTCCGCTCATGAGTTTTATTTCATTTCATTTCACTCCGTTACTACAAGATCGGAAGTGCCAGGAAATGGGCTGATGCGGTGTGGCGGCAGCTTGCACTTTGGAAAAAGTTCTGCTTGGAATTTTGGTATGAAAATGACTTCGCCGGCAGTCTAAACATTTTCTTCTAAGGACTGAAACTGTTGTGCACGCAATGACCTTAAACTGTCACGATAGACACAAAATTCCTCATTATCAGACAACAACAGCATCAAACAGGCAAATAACACCGTAAAACGAGACAAGTGCACTGATTGATCAGAGCTTATGCCCCTGCCACGTTTCCCCACCACAAGATTCTCATTCCCACCTACAGACTACTGGCGTTAGCACACTTAATTCCGTTTTTTTGTAAATATGAGAAATTAAGATAATACGCTTCATGATTTCTACGTGTTTTCGAAGTGCAAAACTCAATCAAGAGGCAAACTACGGGATTTTTGATATTTCTCATGACTTCCAAACGGGACACAATTTTTCCTTCACAAATATGGTACATCCCGCATTATAGGCCTGGCAAATCTAACACCTCTAATTTCTGTCGACAAGGAATTAAAAATCGGAGTTAGGCAGTATATAAAATATGTTTTGGAAGATGTTATGAGGCCACTGAATAGGATACTCTTCGGTAGAAGGCGTTCAACTCAAGAAGACGTTCCAGAATTTATTAGTAGAGGAGTAACTCCCTTCTAGTTCAGACTAAACACATTGAAATACAGATTGTAAGATATTTTGCAGATCAATATTGTGTAACTTCACTTTGCCGCATCTAGTCATGTATAATTATTTGTGGTATTGGTGGGTATTCAGTAATCATTGAGCAAAATTATTTTATTCCAAAGAAAGTATCCTTCTTAAACTAGGACACAAGTGCGGTCTGTGACTAAATTTACTTCCAGAAAAATATTTTAAAATAATGTCGGTTTTATTTTTATAGGATATTGTAGCAGAAGTTTTACAAGCCTTTAAAACCCATAATTTGAAGTAGAAAAGTGGCTGTTAGAGGATACTGTTTAGTACCTGGATGTACTTTTCAGCAGTGCATAGCGTTAGTTAATAAAAGCAAGTGCAAACTTCGGTAAGCTCTATTGTACCTCAACTTTAGTTTATTTTCTTATTCCTTTCTTCTCAGAACTGTGTCAAAAAATCGGAGTGAAGTGCTAACATTTAGTTTCACTTACGGGAAGGAGAGAGAAGTGTGTATTAGAGGTTGCAAAGAAATGCGTTCAGAGGTTGAAACCGCCGCCGTGATTCAGGGGAAAGGGGTGCTGTGGTATGGGAGTCGGCAATAACCGTTTGGGAACCTCTCCGTTCTTTCGACCGCATTACAAAGTTATTCTCTCACTTTCTCCTTTTTACGCCAAGTGTGCGAGCGACACGGGGTCTAACTTTTTTTCCACCTGGATCTTTGTTTCAGTACGCGCAGTGCTAAGTGAGAATTATGGCAGCTTGAGTGGTCGGGAGCAATTGTGCTCTCGGGAAGAAGATTTATTCGAACAGCCAAGACAAAAAGTGGATTATTTGCTCATGGCAGAGGAGTTACTACTAACAATCTGGTAGTAATTTTTACTCCCTTTTGAATTAGGTCAGAGAATTTTGGAAGATCATGAAGAGAATAGATGCTACACATTACACATATACTATAAATTAAAATAACAAATACGTAATATTAAATTAAATAACTCAATAATAACTGAAATTCTTTAAAAGTAAGATCAGATTGATTGTCATCCTCGCAACACACGAAAAAGAAGGAAAGCAGGAATAGGAAAGATGGGGGAGGAGTGATGTTTATAAAGTTTGAGATCGAATAATACCAGCTACCCAACTTTTTCTAAAAGGCTGGAGAAGGGGTGATGAGGGGGGGGGGCGGAGGAGTAGCTAATAGAAAAAAAATCAAAAATGGGGGTTAACAGATAACGCAGCCAATATAAAGTTTGGAAAAAACTGTAACTTTCCCCCACTCTTCCCCAATATCCGTTCAACGGAAACAGCCCCAAGAAGAATGCGTTTTGTGCCAAGTTCAAACGAAGGAAACTGGCAAAGGCGGAAACAAGGAGCATTTTCGTTTTAAGTAGAAGAGATACAAAAGTACCAGCTTCATTAATAATTTAGATCTTTTCGCCCCCTTCGGAAAATCATACATTTTATTGGCGAAGACTTTTAAATATCAGCTTAACTGGACAACTAAATCTCTCTCTGTTCCTTTCTGTTTGGGATTCATTTTCTTGTTGATTGTTCAGTAGCAGTTTTACATACGCTCAATTGGGTAGCTCTATTCAGTCTTAGGCATATCAATAATTTCCCCTTGGTTTCATGCAAAACGCTACAAGAGTCAACATACTCAGAAACTTACGAATAAATGCACACCTTCTCAAAATTCTTCCTAATACGACGAACTTTTATAATTACGGTTTTACATCTAATTTCAAAATTTAATTTTTGTGTAGAAAAATACATCACACATTTTATGTAATACAAATTTTAAACTTATGTTAAATTTAAGCCTAAGGGAAATAGTCTTTAAATGTACAGCCATCAAGGTTAAAACCAACAAATTTACTTAAAAATTCATAACTGGTATGAAATAATAGACATAACATTTTAAATATATACTTTAACTTCAATGTAGAACTTAAAAGTAAACATTTTAAGACTGTAGAAGACATTTAAATACGACTGTACTTAGTAATTTTTACTTTATAAACCTGTAAACACGTTCACAATTGCTGTATAAGTTATTTCCACACAGAGTGACAGCATAGCACGTGATGGCACGTGAGTTTAGCTTCTAGCAGAATCGGGTGGGCTGAAATAAAGCAGTACTTTTATTTATATTTCATAAATAGGGAGAACACATGTAAAAAAGCTGCTGGTTACTTCTGTCCTGGGGATCCAATGGTAACCATACTTGTCTCGTAAACCCAAGAACGCGGGTTCGAACTCGGCCAAGGCCGATGAATTTTTTCGGATGTAAAAATCCTAAGTTTGGCTTCCTTCGGAAGGGGAGTAAAGCCGTAGATCCCGTGTCGTACATTTACGGATGAAAAAGAACCTCAAGCCTGAAAAAAGAGGCCTCTGAGCCAAATTTATCGGCCGTTTTACGCCATGATTTGATTGGGACGCTGATGACCTGAGACGATAAAGAGCATCCGTAAATAAAACAAATTGGATTGTGCAGTAAAGATTTTAAAAAATGATAATACTTCCATCATGACTACAAATTAAGATAGTGTAATTAGAAATCCCTTAGGATAATTTACTCTGATAGCTACCGGGCAAATGTTTTAATCAAAGTGTAACATATGTTTTCACTTTTAAAAAGTATATATTAATTTCTCTTTGTACCAAACAATTTTAAATACATGATTTTATCTATCCATCCATCCATCCGTCGGTCCTGGTGGTGTAGTGGTTACCATACTTGTCTCCTATACCCAAGATCGCGGGTTCGAACCCGGCCAGGACAGATGGATTTTTTCGGGCGTAAAAATCCGGGCTTCCTTCGGAAGGGAAGTAAAGCCGTGGGTCCCGTGTCGTACATTTACGGCACGAAAAAGAACCTCAAGCCTGAAAGAGAGGCCTCTGAGCAAAATTTGCCAGCCGTTTCACGCCCTGAGTTGAATGGGACGCTGATGACCTGAGATGTTAAAGAGCGTCCATAAATCAATCAATCAATCAAAAAAAAATCCATCCATCCATGCGTTCAACCGTCCGTCTCTTCAGATGAAAATCTTCAAGGCTAAGATAGTATTCATATTTGTGACTTATAAAACCACAATGAATCCTTTTCCCCGTGTATCCTTCGATGGTGAATATTCCTAGGTAGATATAAATCAGATTCTACTGAAAACCGTAATAAGGCCAAAAAAATCTACATTTATTGATTAGAAAATGCTTGGAAACCCACTCTAAAAAGAAACTATCCAATAAGCAAGCTAAACGACATCAAAGAAATGCCGTTTTTATTTTCTTTCTTTATATAAAGAGATTTATGAGCTTAGAAACCTTTAAACCGAAAACGGAAGAAAGATTACAGAAAGCCGCTCTTGCCGGAATCTTGTATTTTGATAGAGATCATATTTGACGAGAAGATATGACCTGCTTCAGAGGGCCGCAGGATTTAAAAGGATTTCGATATAATTCAAAGGAAATGACCTCAATATACGATTCGTGATGTACGTAAGTGGGTTATCCTGTCAGGTGCGCTACTCCTTTCCATGTTTTTGTACTTGTCTATTTAACAAAGGATCTAAGCTAAGGTGTTACATACAAGAAAATGAAAAAACGAAAATAATATTAGGTGTTCTTTTTCTTTCCTTATTTTGTGTAAAATTTAATTGCTACTTATTTTTTCCATTTGTGGATAGACGTTCCTGTTTCCACACCACGAGAAATCATCTTGCATTCTAGACAATAGAGTTTTGGTCTATAATTCAATAATATTTCAAGATTTCTGTCATTTGTCATTCTTTGTGTTTTTGCAAACCAGTTTTCTTTCAATATTATGTACCTAAAGTTCTCTGATATTTACATCTCGTCGTTTATCTAAAATGGCCCATCCCGCTACTGAAAGTAGAAAATCACTTCTGCCATTTCGATTGTTCTGTTACCGGACCTTCTTATTGTTCAGTTATCACTACCTTAAGTGATCATGAGAACGGGCCTTATCATATGAAACTTCATTACCATACATCTTCTTAATTTAACTCCCAGTGTATGTCGAATGGCACTACCTATTCTATTAAACTTATTAATTTTTATACTAATGTCTTCATTTCTATAATGAGACACTATATCCAAAACAGTTAAAAGTATCAATTGTTTATAATTTTTCCATTTATAACAATAAAACTGTGTTCAAAATAATATTTCATTCTTTAAAATGTTTGTTTAAAACTATCTTGCCATGTCAAATGGCTTCGTCATTGTAAATATTAAAAAAATGCAGTAGACAATGAACACCCTTTGATTTTTGTATACTGTATTTCTATTAAGTATTCCTCCTTTGTCAATAGTAATGTTAGTCCTAAAGTAAAGGCTTTTAACAGCTCATTTCAAATGTTCCGGAATACCTTTTTTTGTCGTAATGTTCCACAGCTTAATTCGTAACACCTTATTGAAGGTCATTCCGAAATCAATAACTAAATACACGTAGGTAGAATAAATATATTCTCGCCGTTTCTGTGTTAGCTGTTCCATAGCCAAGTCCATAGCAAATCTTTTCAAAATCCATATTATTCTTTGCTCAATAGGGACTCACTAATTATATTCAGTCTGCTTGTAATATTCTTTGAATATGTTTTATACGCTGCAATAATAATGTAATGCCTTTGTAACTGTTACCATCTTGTCTTTTATTGCTTTTAAAAATAGGGCATATAACTTCTATCTTCCATTCCTCGGGAACGATACTCTTCTTCCAACATGTATTAAATAGTTAACAATATCTTATTTTAAATTCTTCTATGCATACTTCAAAAGCTCCGTATTTACAAAGTAAAATCTTGGTATTTTCTTATTCTCTGATATTTAAGTGCATTTTGTAATTCTTGCATTTTAGTATTCTGCGTCTAGAGCAGGGTTAACAACTACTAATACTTGAAGGTCAAAACTTATTACATTCCTACGTAAACTCAAATTGTTCTGAAAAGCATAACTTCTACCTTGATCTAAATTATTTATCATTTAACTAACAAAGATAATATCAAGACCGATTTTTAGCTTTAATAATTATGAATTATATTTGTTTAGAACTGAAGTTTTGCGAAGATATCAAGAAATGGAGGAAAAATCTTATTGTTCTTATTTAAGGCCTTCGCAATAAATGTACACCGAAATCTAGTCGTGAACGTAGTTAACGTTAGGTTAACGTAGTTGGGGGTAATGTTTCTCAAATAGTAAAACAATTATCTCGGGAGTAGGAAACTTAATGCCATATGGGAAGTGTTTACTTGCCACAGCTCGTGCACACTCAAAAAATATTGATGTGCAATTTAATCAAAGAATCCTATCGATTAAAAGGGCGTTTGGCAGAAATAGCAAGTTTTCAAATGGTACAAATGGAACCATAAGCACGTAAATTTGTAACGTCTTATGATGGTTGAAAGAAAACTAAATCAAACCACGCTCTATTACCATATCATTTTGAAGCCCGTCCTTAATATAGAGTAACAAGGAGAAGAAATAAGAAATGCAGTGAGAGAGCGTCCCATAGCGCAAAAGTATGACAACACTGGTGTCGAATAAGTTTTAGATTAGGCAATAAAGAAGAGGCATAGTGCGATCTGAGATGATTGCAATATCTATCCTAGTCACATCTTTGACAAGCATTAATGTAATTCTGCATTCTTAAATTATAAAACTGTTTTTATTCAATTGTTTATTAATTGTGTGCTTTAAAAAGCATGTTTGCCACTTTAATCTCAGTTTCAAACCGTTTAAAAAAAGATTGCAAGATTTTCTCTTGAAGATGCGATCTAGATGTATGATAAGGCAGATCCACTTGATCTGCTAGAGTATAAACGAAGAGACTTGGAGTCTTTCTAAAATCCATGCTATCATCAAAATAGCTAGTTCTAGAGATTAAGGTTTTACAATCAGCAATGAGGTTGACTCTCTAGGAGGACCATAAACTTCAAGCTTTGAAATGTGTGCACTACAAAGTAGAGGCAGAGAAAAGTGAAAAAAGCAAGGGATTGATTTCAACGTTTTCTAGACAGGACAAGACTATTTCATCATCAAGCCCAAGTCTTGCAGATTGCGGAATACTTTGAGATATGATAAGATAACGTGGGAACACTCGTCTAATCTTCGTTTCTTAAAGGAATAAAGTGAAGTCCAGAACTACATGGATAATATTCTGAAATCAGGTATCAAGCATCTTACTACGAGTATTTCTGTTCAAGGGAGGTGAAAGAGATTCCATATGGATTCGATTTCTTGACATAGTGTTAATAAATCATAAATTTGACTTGGAAGGAAATGCTGCATATTGCATCTGT
The DNA here is from genome assembly GCA_030762175.1 of Metallyticus violacea. Taxonomy (NCBI): domain Eukaryota; kingdom Metazoa; phylum Arthropoda; class Insecta; order Mantodea; family Metallyticidae; genus Metallyticus; species Metallyticus violacea. The sequence continues at coordinate 35,166,514 of CM060831.1, read as the reverse complement.
TAGAAATATTGTCCACTTAAAATGGAAATCGATCACTTTTTTATTGCACTGGCACGGGGTGTGTGCTAAGCACACACAAAGTTCAGATGTGCTTAAAAACTTAGATCACAACTGGAATATTTGCTCATGAATGTTTTGCACACAGATGACTCAATGGAATATGACGATTTTCAGAACACCGTCATTTCTAGCGATTTTGCCTCACAGTTATGGTATTGTTTACTACTTGTTCCTTGAAAAAGTATTTTTATTTAATTCTATACGAGTATACCACAAGAGGTTCTGAAAGCCGTCATATTCATTTGGGTTACCCTGTATTTATTGATGTGTGGAAAGCAAACAATATACTCTTGTTCATATCTAGGTGTAGACACTTTCAGATGTAACATCACTTATATTAATTACATTAGCTATCGGAATTCTTAAGCTCTTTTCATCAAGTTAGGTACACTCAAACACAAACAAAGCACCTATGAGCCACCTCCCGGCTGATAAACAAGAACTCTTGAGGAAAAGAAGAGTTTTTAGTGTTTAGTAATTTCGATGTCTATTAATTAGGTGTTGTTACTTATATTTCGTAGACTTTTTAGGTGTGGTGTCACTTTGTATCTCAATTTCCACAGTACTCTGTTCACTAAATGAGTAGGTAACTTTAAGGAAGAAGAGTTAGAATATGTTGATTTACTGATAAATATAAATATAAAACCTTTTAGCTTTAGTAAAGTTGAATATCCTTGTAATTGTGGTTTTGCGCTTGTCAGCATGATGTTGTTTTTCAGTTCATGCTCTAGTATGTGAAGAGTCCCTTCTTGTTTAGCTTTATAACATTCCACAAGTTTTGCATTCAACGGCGCTTTAAGCAAACAGCGAACCCGCACCTCCCTTTTTAGCGATGCTGTGCCACAGTAGAGCCATAACCATTTTAATTCAAATTACCATTGCGAGAAGTTTCTTGTTGAATAATCCGAACGGAGTATTCGGCAGGATGTGTTATTACTGCTCGCGGCGAATGTACTTTTCATACATATGCATTTCCAGTTCTGTACAGTAAACAAAACACTTCCTAGTTACTCACAGCCAACTGAAAGCTCGCCAAAGGACCTACAGCTACGGATACGGTTTGCCGTTAATTTCTGCTTCTATATGTGAAACCGGCCAACTAGTTCTCTTCGCTTCCAAGCCGCGTCCACATGCAAAGAGAATTTATAGGAGAGAACTTTTGGAGAAGGTTATAAATAGATATGTTATTCATATGAATACCATTACGAGATTACAGGGGTCTTTTGAAAAGTCCTGTAAATTTTCATAGCGTTGCGCAAAATTTGTCAAATAACATTATTGTTTACAAGCATTCTAAAAAGAGACATTCCATAGTAAATCATATCTAAGTGTAACATTTTAATTTAAATGTTCTTCCTTATAGTGTATACTGCCTTATGCACAAGTTCATTACCTGCTGCAGATCTAAACGTTTAAAACTTGGCGGAAAAATAGATGCATTTCTATTTTGAAAGTAAAATTTTTTTCTATATACCTTTGGATTTTAAATCGTGTTTTTAATAGCACATATTACTTACTCTTGATATAAATTATTATCACATTTTAATTTTTATAAATATATTTTCGTCGTTTTTGTATTTGTACTCCGTGATAACACGCTTAACATAGATAAGTTTTATACATACAAAAGTATAAGACAAAATAAATATTTCTTCTAAATTTTGTGTTCGCATAACATCACGAGCTTAAAAGTATCAAGACATGGCAGTGGCGCCGTGAGTGACTGACATTCTAAGCGTTTGGAAATGTCAAGTTGCTCACAGTACTAGATAGTGAAACCGCGAGTCATTTAAGGCGAGATTAGAGGCCCATTTTATATACCTTATTCTCAGAAGATATTGCAGATACCTTATTGAAACTTTTACTACTTATTTTTCATTATTTTATAAGTTATGAGCGCTAATAAGTTAATGTACTTTATAAAAATAAAAAAGTATATAGTCTATATTTTTGTAACAGTCTCCTTTTTATAAAAATAAAATTATATTAATATTCATGTACAAAAAATCTTATGCAAATTACCTGAAACTACAGCCCAGCAATGAAAGTAATAACATAGATCAGCTTTAAAAAGTTAATGTTTCTGTCTTTATTAGTTTATTAGAAAAAGATACCATGTTCTGAATTTTTCACTTAGGACTAAAATAGCGTTAAAGTTAATGCGACTAACTGTCAATTTACATATTAATCCATTATTTGAACCTGCATATTCACACAAAGTAATATTATACAGGAGACAGTTTCACTGAATACTGCAATTAAAATATTCGAGTCACTATTAATTTTTCCATTTTTCTCTTCAATATTTTTCAGTTAATACCAGATTATCATATGCACAAGAGACTGTTTCACTCAATACTGCAAATAAAATGTTCAAGTCAATATTCATTTTTCCTTTTTTCTCTTCAATATTTTCCAAGTAATCCCAGATTATCTTTTTTCTTGGAAGTACTAGGGTTGGTTTATCATTTACTGAATTACTCTCTTTAAGAAATAGGCGTAATATTTTCATTATCACTACTACCATTCTCTACTGGATAGGATTTTATTACATATTTCCTTTGTTTTTAATTTTTTCATAAAACCTGTGGATCTAGGTATGATATTACATGTATTTAGGAAAGAAAACTTGAGATGTAGCTTGTAAAACTCAAAATAAATACAACATTTTCCAATTGTTTCAATAATTAAACACACAAACAGCGATTACTGTCATTAACATTTGAAACAGTAACGTACCTACAAAATATATCAAAACACAACCTTCGGTAACAAATGGGTTCAAAGATATTTTCATTTTAATGCAATAGAGCTGGGTTATTAAAAAAAAAACAGTTTGACACATAAAACACAGAGGCACTTACTATTGGAATGTTTCAATAAATTATATGAAAAATTATATAATTTATAATAATCACTAATTACTTGGTTCAAGTAATTATTTGGACCAAAAGACTAAAAATGTTTTTTTTTTATCAAAAGCTGACTTCTGATATTACCTTAAACAAATGTACACATGAACAATGTACTCGTAACATTGGTTTCTAAAGTATTTGGAATATTTGAAATCAAATTTGAATAAAATTTCCTCCTAAATACGACTGGAGGGCGAGTGAATAGATGTCGTAGATACCAGTAAAATCTTACATAACTGTACAAAACCTGAAGAATTTGTTCATAATGTGGGCAATAAAACCTAGCAGTTGGTACCCTAGACTGACATTTTCAGTAAAGTGAAAGTAGGACAAATTGGCTCCTTTATATCAATCTAAAAGTAATTAACTTTTTGGTTTTTTTTTTTTTAAAGTCATATTTTACATTTTTTCACAGTTCGATCCTCTCGAAGCCAATAAACAATCACTTGAGCAATAGTACACTCATAAATTAGAGTTGTTGAGTTTACTAAAGGTTTCTTCAAAGACATCGCTAGATGTTGCGTTTTATTCGCAGTACAATGTGGACATTTTCAGGTTAATACTTTTCCTCATACATGCTCAAAAGCAATCTACTAATTTAGAGCTTTAAACAAATAGTAAGTCACCACCAGATTCGCGCAATACAAATTAGCCACAAAAATTGGTTGGCAAATAAAAAGCACGAACGCATGTGAATGTAATCTACGGTACACTTAGTGTTTACGTAACATTTTTAACTACGGCTCAGTGGAGTGTTTGCAGTTTCACTGTACGGTTGCCTGCGCTCGATTGCATTCCTGCTATATCAAAACTAAAGATAGATATGAAACCAGAAAAACCAAATGGTTAGATTATCATATTATTATTTAAATGCAAATGTACGATTGGCTCTTTCTGTTTGATTCTGTTATGTTATCAATTCATTTTCGTGTCCAGAGTACAAAGCACGTAAGTAAAGAATTTAAAATATTACCCATTACTATGCATGTATGATACGTATTGTTATGATTGCTTGGGAGTTTCATTTAACCTTTACGAATTTCCTCCATTGTCTCCATAACTGTTGATCGCAGAGAGCTGTCACTCCCCATTTGCCGTGCGCGGTAAGTCAAACGTGTTCTAGCCCGGCCGTGCCTCGAGCTTCTCTTATCTGATTCATTTTTAGTATTCACTTTTAATACAATGCGTTAATTTTATTGGGTCGACTTTATTCGATTCTTTATCGTTGCTCTCCGTGAGCAATTCCACATGACTACCTGATATTTAAATACGTTTTTATGGTAAAAGCTCTGCCTGGTTAGTGTAAGGGGTTTAAACAATGAATTTTAATTTCACTGTTTGATAGAAAACAAATTAATATGATGATAAAACACGCGGATTTAATACGGAAACTATATTAGATTATGTAATATTAAACATTTTTGCCAACTCCCCTTACAGGTTAAACACATTCCTTCTAAATTTATCTGAAATCTTATTCCGAAAATAGTTAAAAAAAAAATAATAAATAAAAAACCCTTTGGATAGGACTGTTTAAGCTTATAAAACTTACCAAATCTCAATTATTAAGTTGGGGTAAAAAAAAAATATCCGTGATTGATATCTCTGAAATGCACGCATATTGCGTTGAACCAGAAAATATAATGCATACATTATAATTCACAGTCGTAATATATAATTGATTAGAAATATTCAGGCCTATTTATGTTACTACATTAATTTTATAATTCTAACATGATGTGTTTATTTTGACAAGCTACAAACAATGTTGATATTATCAGACTTGAAATAATAATAATAATAATAATAATAATAATAATAATAATAATAATAATAATAATAATAATAATAATAATAATAATAATAATAATAATAATAATAATAATAATATAATCCGTTAGTAATGCTAACAAAACGTTTATTTGCAATGAAATAATAATAATAATAATAATAATAATAATAATAATAATAATAATAATAATAATAATAATAATATAATCCGTTAGTAATGCTAACAAAACGTTTATTTGCAATGAGTATTCTCATTTAGCATTTTATATACCACTTTCACATCGGTGACTTAAAATGACATAAAAAAACACACATAACCACGTATCGACTCGAAACGTTAGGACTTCTTTATAATGAATATACATAGAATATTTTGATTACATATAAAGGAAACAGTTTATTGTTAATATAACTGCCATGGGTGGCTGAGGTCGTTAAGGCGCGGACTCATGAGCGAGAGATCTGGGGTTCGATTCCCGCTAGGACCGTCCTCCCTGACTTCAGTTTTTTTCCAGGTTTTCCTCAGTCCTCATAAATGGCAAATGGCGGGAAGATACCCTAAACTTAGGCCTGGAACATTTCCTTCCTTAAAAAAATCTTTTCTCAATTTATCATTCTTCTCATATATCATTGGTGTCCGCCTATAGCGTTAAACGCTATTTAAAAATTGATAATATAACTAGCTAAGACAGTTAGAAAGCCATCACTGCTGCAAATACCACAGGCAGTGAATGGTGGAGCTCTATGAGTCAATCTGCAGAGATAAACACGTTCCAAGGCCGCCGGAAATGATTCACACTCACGTGTCATTAGAACTCGTACTGCAGAAACACTAATGCATTAAGTTTTAATATTTATTAATATTATCCTAATTGTGTGGTTTTCACTTACGAAGCTTACGGATGAGTCTGATTGATTGTTCACATGAAAGATGTGAACACACTCATACAACCCTTTTAAGCTCTTTGAATGACTTGAACTGCCGCAATATTGGAATTTTATTCAAGATAGGTATTCGCTTCATTAATGTCAAAGTGGGCTCTTTTCTGAATACTAGCATGAACAAATTCTGCAGCATTTTGTACAGCAGTTCCAGATTTTGCAGCTATCTCTGCCATTGTCTTCACTTGTACTCTAATTGCACCAATACCCATTTCCCAAAGACGTTCCATTCAGTTTTGATTATAAATACTTTAGAAGCAATATAACATTGCTGAGGTGTACTTTAATTTAAAATGTCTCCTAAGTCCATCAGAAAAAAAAATTCTAGCATCTGCTCATACTAAGCAACTTAATGTAACCGAACTCTTTGATCAGCCAGTAAGGGCTCCACAGAGGAAAATGTACTGATTTTGGTTAAAAAAAAAATTTATTTCACTCACGTGACGTCATCTTAAAATCGACAAATGAAACGAAACAAAATTTTGAATTTTCACCAATCACAGCCAGATTACGGAGTGAAATTATTGAAAAAAAAATTATCAAATCCCTTTTATCATGCGGCGTGCATTTGTCTTGTGGTCAGTGTAACCAACTCTATACCTCCACTACATAATTCCTGAGCAAGCATCACTGATGACTTTTGCTAGCAGGCGGTGGGGAGCTATTGATATCAACAAAAGTATGGACAATCGACAGTAATAACGAAAAATGGAGGGGGGGGGTTCTTCAAAGAGATATTCAAAGGTGTAACATTTTATACGAGTGTTAATTTCTAATATTCTGTGCGCGAATTTCAATATATATATATATATATATATATATATTACTTTTATTCTTATTCTATTAGTCCTAAACTCGTATTTTGGTCTTTCATGTTGGCATTACTGATTACTGACAATCGGCATTCTTTTATCGCAAAATGGTTTTTAAAGATTAAGTGCAAATATATAATTATTACAATGTTGTAAGCCAAGTTTAGAGTAATTATGTTTAAATTGTTATTTTAAAATGGGCCTAATAAATATCACTCGAGGGTCTGAACTCACTATGTTCATGAATTTATCGGCCGTCTCGGACCCTTTCGTGATATTATTTGCGATAATTTCTTATTAGTGCTTTTATGCTAACTAGTATCCGAAAGAAAAATTTATTCCATCATTGTTTTTCTGTGTGAAAACTTTTAAATATCATGCTGTTTTGCGCTGGGTATCATGAAAGACTCAATATGGAGCAGGAATTAAAGGGGGGGGGGCTCGGGGGCGTAGTTGATCGCTGAGCTGATGGTGGTTTCGAAGTCTCGGCCGGGCTGCTCACTGATGACGTGGTTTGCTCCAATCTTGTTGAGTTTTATCTCAGGGTCCACTGGAGTGTTTCGCGGATCAGTATAGATCCACGGGAACGAGAAATGTGTTGCCCAAAAATACACAAGGTTGACTTGTTTAAAATATTTTATTCCCATGTAAAGTATTTCCTAACCGTTCGCTGCTGACTTCGCTTCTCACTTAGACTGGCTTCCTGAGTAAATATCTGGATGTCTGAATGGCCCTCTGAATCTATGAATGTGTGAGTGTAAATCTGTGAATGTATTTCTACTGAATGTCTAAATGTGAATCTATGAATGTCCGACTTCTACGAGTGTGAAATGCGCCTCTGAATGTGTCTCTACTGAATACGTGAATTCCTCTCTGACTTCTGTACTCTAGTTTTTCTACTACATCGCCACGCCTTTCGCTAAATTAAATTCCCTCGTATTTTATCTATTTTCGTGTTGTACTTTCATCATTGGTTATCCTAAAATTATTTATTTATATCTAAGTTCTTCTGATTCGTTAACTTTTATCCGAAGACCATTGGCTAGAATTATTCTTTCCCCCTTGATCTAATGTCTTCCCACGAACTTGAATTTTCCCAGAACAAGCTGTCGTAAATTTCGGTACTTTCCTTATATTCTGATTTCTATTGAAAATCTTTTGCCTTCCTTAGTCTGTAGATTTCTAAATGTTCCCGGAGATAACGCACGTGTTTTCGGCTTTCCTGTAATAAAACATTTTCGTCTCCGTTCTGACATTTTCATTTTCTCTTAAATTATTGCTACCTCTGACTTTGTTAAATACTGTCCCGTTACGGCCACATGTTTCTCTTATTGTCAACTCCTAAGTATTTCCTGGGTAGAAGGTTCGTGACCTAACAAAAGATAGTTTACCCTTTCCTCAGCCTTGTCTAAGGAGCGGCCAGCGAGTGGAGTCAGGTACATATCCGTCTCTTTCTCACATATTTTACACAAAATGTATACAAAACCCTTTTGTATGTTACAAGTTACAAATTATTTCTATTCCTGTTATACCTATCTCAAAATGATTTTCTTATATATATACATAACAATTGTCCTTATCAAATATAATGCCTTTATAAATATAACTCTGCAGCCTTTTAATTAAATTAATAAAGGCAGCCATATTTCCGGCTTCAAGCATGATGCACAAATATTCTAATTAAAAGTTGAGAGTTTGCTTAGAAATTTCTTTCTCTTTCTTTATTTTTTCCCGTGCAAAATGGAAATGATTCTGCATTTTTTTTTTCGCAGAATTTTAAAAATACTAAGGATTTCAGCATGGAATGCACTCCTACATATGATTTTGTGCACATTTTGTTATTAATTAAGATAGTTTACACTATAAGGAATGTCAATTCTTGAATTAAAAATTCAAAAATTTAATTTTTAAAAAGTACTCTTTTATATAACGATCGCTTGAATATTCCTCTCAAACCGAGTTTAATGTCATTATATCCTAAGAGTTCAGAACTTAGCATTCATTCATATTGATTCAATATTCATCCGAAAACACTTTTATGGTACCCCCCTAGTTCCCCTCCCCGTCTGGAGTTATGAAGTTTCCGAATCATCCGAGTTTTAAATTCCTTTTTAAGCCTCCAAGTATTTATAAAAAAGATAAAGGGTTCGGTAATAAAACATCTTCATCGTTTTACTGTAATAACTTGTATACTTGTGTGTCATCAGGTGGGCAGCGCTTAAAACCAGGAAGGTATCGATTAGTAGACCGATAGCGATAATCGATTTTAATTGTCAGTGTTTGTTGTGAGCTGTGAGAATACAGAAAAGATTCTGAAATACAAGATTAAGGAAGTTTATAAGAGTGAATTTCTGTTTTTGAAGAAGGAAGAGTTACATTCGAAGCAGGACCTTTGCTATGTAAGCATGTTTTCAGTATGGGCACAGGCGAATCGTACTTGCAAGGTATCCACTAAGCCCGGGAGCATATTATAGGTTAGAAAGTAATTTATATTTATTTACTTACTCATATTTCATTTCCATATCGCATTGAGGAACATGTTGGTTGCAAAAAGCACAAAAATAGTATAAAAACATAGGAAACATGCCGAAAAAAGACAAGAGTTGGTGACCTAAAAATATTACCAGTAGAGATAGTATATGCATTTTACATTACCACAGTTTTATCCATACAGAGGTACTAGTCAGCTGATTAGAAAGACCTTCGGTGATTTCATGATTGCTGCAAAATTTCGGAAATAGTCCTTTAAGAAATGGCCAATTTTCTTATTGTACTAAACCATGGAAATATCAGTATTTAACCTTACTACAGTTATTCCTTTGTTTTCTCAAGCTAGATGATGCATGCAAAATAAACGAAATGGAACATCAGACAACATTGCCAGAATTACAACGTGTTTCAAAAGTGATGGTTCAGTAATTTGCAGCTGGGGAGTATACAGGAAAGGAAGTAAAAACCGTTCCGGTAAACATTGGTCTGAAAATGAACTGTTACGAGATAAACGACACCTATTACTAGTTAGGATCCAGTAATGACTCTCAGGTTTAAATGCTCATTCCTGTCCTTTCCCATTTCTCAATGCAGGGAGCCTTCACAGTACACCACAGTAAGTACCGAAAATCAAGAAAACTACTCTTATGTACAATCTAATTTGTATAGTGTTGAAACTAAAATATAAACATTTACTTCGTGATAATTAATAAAGCACAGACCTCGCACATTTGTTTGACATGATGTCATAGTAAATATAGTGTTTCAACAGAAAATATATATTATCTGGAAAACTGTTAATTTGTGGATAGTTGTTTACTGGAGCCTTTTTTCTTCTTTTCGTTTATATCACCATGCTCAAATTATGTTGAATTATTCATCACTTTTGAAATATCCATAGTATATTGTAAATGCTTCAGAAAAAATGTTGGCGGGCTAGAGTGATCAGGCTCAACAATATGAGCAGATTTAATAAATTGAGGACCGCATAAGTAGTTGTTCATGCCACATTATCCATAACTCAGACAAAGTTCTAAATTGGGATTTGGATATTATTTTGCTGAAATTATTTTCCTGTTTTTCAATTTACATTGTTAGAATGCAAAACTTGATCTTTTTGGTACTGGACGAAAGATAATTTAAAAAAATAGGTGGCTATTATGCCGTTAACTGAAAGAATTTGGTATGATGCTCTAAAATCTTACTTTATGTTTGGATAAAATATAAAACTGTCCTCTTTCATTATAAATTTCCTTGAAAATCCTTTTGCTTAAGGATATGTATAGTGTCTTCACAGAAGAAATAATATTGCATATATCATGTGAAAATACAGTAGAAATCTATTCCGTCTTTAATGTCAAGTGCAAGAGAAGGCAAAAATTCATTTTAGTTCCTTTAAACTTTCTTTAAATATGGCCATGGCTTGTTTATGAAAATTATGAGTGATTTTATGTTGTTAATTTATACTAAATGTAAAACCAAAAGTAAATTAATTAACTCTGTTTGGTTCTTTAAGAATTTTTAAAGAGCATGAATGAGAAACTGAGGGTCATATTTAAAAACAACAGGTGAAGTACTTTGTTTGATGATATAATTCGTCTGAAAAGATTTGTATGTGAACAACTTACATAATAGCCCCGAATAATTTTTTTTATAAAATATTATGAATGAACTTCTGACGAACAGTACTTTGAATTATTACTTAAGGGGGGTATGAAAGGGCTGTCCTAATGTTAAGTTTACCAATTACAGCTCCTATTTTCTCTATTAAAGCGAATGAAATGGAACTTATGCAGCATACAGATATACATAATTAAAATTTGCTGATCTGTATTCACTACAATAGCATTACTCTGAAGAAAGTTATAAATTATTTTAAATTGTTTGCTTTTTTCTATTTTTTCTCCATGTTATTTTTTACATTGTCACATTTTGTCCTCGTTCTATCATAATATATCGCATCATCACAATAATATCATGAATAAGAGGTAAAAGTTTTAAATGGGAAACGTGTGCAAAAAATGCAATTTTTCAATAATTGCAGCCAAAAAAAAAAAATGTTTACAGAAACTTTAACTTTTTGAGAGAAACACCAGCTAAATGCCCTCCAACAATGCAAAACAGCAAAGGATTATGTCATGGAAACGAACGCTACTAATATATGAAATGCAACTTCTTCCATTATTCAAGACATACCACAACCTTATAGAGCAATTAGTTCTGAGATATAGAATTTTAACTGAACAAGTACCCGCGAAATAAAAAACAAAATGTTGCCTTCTGCAGTGCCATAATTAAAAATACTTATAACAAAGGAACATTAATGAAAACCATATAAAAATAAACATAAAACATTAAAATGATACAAAATACAAATATATATAATTTTACCCCCCCCGCTCTTCCCTTTTCCCTTTAATACTTCCCTGAAGAAGGTTCGAATGTTTAGTTCCTTTCTTAGAAATAAGTGACTGGGTTTATTATTCAAATATTGTTTCCTGTTTTAAAACTAAATGAGTATGATTCACATAATTAATGTTTAAAAGACGCCCCTGTTTTTCGTCTTGTATACTGTTTTATGAAGCTGTCTGTGTTGGCATGAGAGTTGATGGCGACTTCCAGTCGGACTATGATCTCATTGGTATCGGGTAGCGAGACTCCGACATTCTTAGCGATGTTTGCAATCCTTCGTAATAAGATTCCAAATGTTATACACCACTGACTTGCCGGAAGTGCCTACTTGCTGTATGTGAGTGCAGTATCATCGGGTTTCTTGTGCATAAGCAATATTTTTGCAACGATCGTTATTCTTGGTAGACGTTTAGTCATCTCGTGCAAGTAATCGAAGAACACATTTCAAGGATTGTTTGCTCTTCGCATTTACTAATATCTAGTCGTGGGAATATTTGTTCCTTTCTTTCCTTCTTTTCCTTCAACTCTGTAGTTCCGTTAATGGACCTACCTGACTGTATTTGTTTTAAGTGATTGCGAAAGCAATGTATATGATTGGCAAACTTTTAGCAGTCCTAATGTAAGGTAGCACCAATGACTAAAGTAGATAGTACTAGCGAACACACACACACACCCAAGGAGCAATTATTACAAGCTCCCAAAAAAATGAATAGCTCAACTATAAAGCTTGGCTTTAAAACAAATTGTTGTTGAATACATTTACATGTGCAACCTTTCAACTCTGTCCTAATTTGCTTGAATTAAGTTTAGCGAAACATCAAGTTTGCAGAACAAGGAATTATATAATCACTAATAGTAAACACCGCCACGGGTGGCCGAGGTCGTTAAGGCGCGGACTCGTGAGCGGGAGGTTTGGGGTTCAAATCCCGCCAGGACCGTGCTCCCTGACTTAGGTTTTTTCCGGGTTTTCCTCAGTCCTCATTACTGGCAAATGCTGGGCAGGTGCCCTAAACTTAGGCATGGAACTTTTCCTTCCTTAAAAAAATCCTTTTCCAATGTATCCCTTCATTTCACGTATCACCAGTGGTCACCGCCTGTGGTGCCTCAGTAGTAAAAGCGGGTGTTAAACACCATTAAAAAAGAAAGAAAGAAAGAAACTAATAGTAAAAGAACGAATGTCATTTCCAGAGACCGGAAGTGAGACATTATAAATCATTAAAATAGGTAGACAAAAAGCCATTATAAACAATTAAAATAGTAAACAAATGCAATACAGATAAATGTATACAAGGCTTATACAAAGTATTATTTACCAGGGTAATCAAACAGCATATTTTTACTAACATTGTGATGGATGTCTAATTGCTTTAGCCTTGTAAGTGTGTTATTGGTACCGGAAATTAAAACCCCAGTATATAATCATAGAACGGTAGCTTTATAATACGGGTAAGACTGCTTTATAATTCTAGTATTATTTATTAAACAACAATAATTTAAATAAAATAAATTTAATCTAGAAAATGCAAAGTTTTACAACCTGTAAATAAACAAAATTTGATGCAAAAGATACAAGTTCTTAATGTATTACTGTAATAAAATGCAATAAATTGATGAGAAGATTTAATATAAAAATGTTGGGGAAATAATCTAATAAAGCCTCTCACAACATATAAAAGAGTTTGAATGCTGCCCAAAATTACAATTAAATGGTATTAATTGGCTTGCAAATCCAAGTTTCCTAATCATTTACATTATAACAGACAACTTCAAGCCACTATAGCCACATACATTTTACTACTACATCAAACTTTAAAAAACTTTTAACCTTGCTAACAGGGGAGAAGCGTCTCTTAGAAGAAGCGTCCGGGCTAACAACTTTGAACGGAAGACCGAAAAGAAGTAAAACCCACGGTGTTCCCGAGACGCAAAACGCGAGAGCTTACCTGCCTGTCAGAATGGCATGGTAGTATAGCAGTAGTAATGGACTTTTTATTGTACCAGTTTTAAAATACACTCAAGTAAGTACAGCTGTCGATGCTAATATCGTCCTTCTGGCAATTTTTTTTTTTTTTTTTTTTTTTTGAATGATTCATTTATGGACGCTCTTTAACAGCTCAGGTCATCAGCGTCCCATTCAATTCAGAGCGTGAAACGGCCGACAAATTTCGCTCAGAGGCCTCTCTTTCAGGCTTGAGGTTCTTTTTCGTGCCGTAAATGTACGACACGGGACCCACGGCTTTACTTCCCTTCCGAAGGAAGCCATACTTAGGATTTTTACGCCCCGAAGGTCCTGGCCGGGGTCCTTCTGGCAATCAAAATGGTCATACATACATACATACATACATACATACATACATACATACATACATACATACATACATACATACATACATATATATATATAAACACAACGATATACTTACATTATACGTTTTCTATTAATAAGTTTATTTACAAATACATAAACATGAACAGAACCCTTACCCTTGACCCCCCTTCCATTTACTCACACCCCCTCTCCAACTCCCCCCCCCTTCATTATAGCCTTAATCTTCTTTGTCGGGTCTTCTCTAGAAAATTTCCCAAATTGTGTATCTCGCATGCACCATTTTCCGGCAGATGTCCAAACTTCTATTGGAATTCAAAAATTGCGGTGGTAAATGGTAATTCTTAAAATCTCCTTTTCCCTGCATTCTGCCAAAATGTGACTTCAGGTATCGTTTTCTGCTCACAATGGGCTAATCCTATCCCCGAGAACATGGACTCTTTTGTTTCCTTTCCAAGCACCTAATCTGAGTCATGCGAGACCACTTCTTTCTTCTCTACCACAGATAACTAGATAAAAAACCCCTCCCCTACACCGGATGTATTTGAGCCTGCAAGTTAAGCCATACTTTTTCTAAGCATTGAGTCTCAGTATTTGGCCTATCTATATCTCGCAAACGTGTGTGCTATTTTCCAGCTATTTCGCGTAATGTCTTCACCCCTTAACCAAAAATATACCTTAGTCCAATTTTGTCTAAGCCTTTCCTTATTTTTAATGCCCATCCCAAATTCCACCCTTCCCTTATTTACTCCCTTAGACAAACTGCTCGAAGAAGAATTTTATGTTAGCATTGAGAAAAACCAACCATTAGCCGGCGATCGATACTGACGTGGCCAGGGGAACAGACAAGGAAAAGTAGAGAGGGAATAAGGCAAGAAGGAAATGCGCGTAAAAATGCATAACATTTTTAAATAAAGTTCTACCTACATATTCTAATATGTATTACCAAATCTTATCTATGATTATATAATTCAACCATTTGTAAATAAGTTTCCTATGTAGTACCTCAGATATCACACTTTCCGCACGAGAAAACACCCTCTGTATATTCGCAGGAGCTATTGGGGCAAATAAAAAATATTAACACGAAAATGTCCTTTCAGCTACAATAGAACGTGTAAACTTTTTAAAAATATTTGTAAACTTACCCAAATAATAATTTTGAGAAAACATTCTGACATTTTTGCCTTAAAAATAAATATCTTCTCCTGGGACACACTCAAACCGTTGAACTGCATTTTCCACAATTTTCATTGACTTCACTAGAGACTGTTCTGTTTCTTGAAGTCTTGTGATCCCTACTGGAAGAAATGAAAGTTGAATAACTTTTCACCTCCAAAGTTTCGAGAAGTACTTTAACTGCTGCGATCAATGATGCTTCACCCTCCAGAGCGCTGACCACCCTAGTTATACTTGTGAAATGTGAAGCATAGTAAACTGTAGTTGAGGAGGCCAGAGCAAAGTGTTCAAATGTCTGAATTCGAATTATATGTGGAAACCTCTTCCTACACCCTGTGGAAACCGTGTGCTACTCAAGTCACATGGCGTATTTGTAAATTGTACTTTTAAATGTAAGGTAAGGAATCAGTGATGAAAAGTAACACTTATATGTTGAATTTCTTCAGGCCAATGAATGGGGCAAATCTGTTATAAGGGGAATGATTTCATTGATTCCTCTTTTGAGAAGTATGACATTGACAATTAAACGGTCTGCAGAATCAGCCGAACTGCAAATTGGGATTTGGATCTGTCTGTCTGTCTGTCTTTCTTTCTTCCTTCCTTTGTTTGTTTGTTTCCCTCTTTCTTTCGTTCTTTCTTTATTTCTTTCCCGATCAACATCCATTGAGGCACCGTGACACCCTTTTTTTTTTTTATGCAAATTTGACTTACTAAGCACGAACTCGTTTTCACCTAATATTTCTCCAAAAACCGTCTAAGTGCAGAATTGTTGAGCTTCCATGAAGGTATTCTCGCATCCATAACGCTTTACATAAGTCAAATATAAACTATGATTGTAAACCTTAATTTGCAATTGGGAGAGTTGTAGCTCAGACGCTGTTTGTTGACCATCAACGGTTTCCGTTATTATCCTCTTCCTTTTCTAATGGTTCTGTGCCTATGCCTCTTCAGACACTTTTCATTTCCCTGTCGATACCGATCGTAGGGTCGGTAAAAGCTCTGGATTTTAGATTAATTTAAACCAACGACTACGACAGAATTGCCCGATGTTGACGAATTTCAGTAACAACAACAATGATAATTAGTTCAATTGTTTACTATGAAAAACCCATATCTGAAAATATTTTCCTGCTGGTATTCCAGTCTTTAGCACTGGTTTCTCTTAATTATCTACATTGCTTCGTCACTATAGGAATGTGGTTTCTGTTAATTTTTTTGCAATTTTTAAAAGGACATTAATATTATCATAATGTTCATGATGTTCATAAATTAAAATGTTTAAAAATACCCACACCATACAGCTTTGTCTATCAGTGGTTAAATATATTAATCAATTAATAGTATACAATTAATTTTTGTGGTTCAATCTCAATAATAGTAATATAATTCTAAAATGGTAGTTTATCTTTTTAATACTTATACTTTACAAGAATTCTAATTTTTTTCCCCTAATACCACACAGTAATGCTGTAAGTTATTTCATTAATTAATAAGGCCTAATTTGGGTTTTATATCCATTTTTATTAAACGGTGGGGAATACTATTAGTTTATCAACTCCTGCAATATGGAATTGTTTATATATTTTACTGAGTTGATATGTAGATAGGCTGCAAATATTTACTTTTTCTTCTCGAAATGGAAGTTTCTAAGGACCCAAAATAATCAGAAACGTATTCGTTTGCTGTGCTTAAATTTCAATGACGACCATCTTAAATTTTCCGCTGTTGTTATTTCTCTTCTCTCAATAATAAAACTTCTGAGTAAGACAGGAATAACCAGTTTTTATATAATTAAATAACAAAAGACTTAACAAATATATTACTGTCGTAATTAAAATAATTCTATCATTTACTTAGGATGTTTTTATTTTAATTTTGTTTTGCACTTTTTGTCGCTTTACATAAGTATCTCATCTATCGCAGTTGGAACTTCACCTCGGCAGTCAATAAATCATCACTACCTTGATCACAGTACATCAACCGCGCCTGACCAACTAGCGGTGCGGCGCGAATACCGCTCCGACCGCATGGGGTTGAGGCAGTTCTCTGTTTGTAACCAAGCTCTTGGACACAGTCAGAATGCCGACGTCCAGAACTCGCATTTGCCACTGAGTAACGATAATGTTCATGATGAAAGGATGAAAATAGCAAATGCAGGTAACAGAAATTACCTACAACAGAGAAAAGCTTTCAGAAAGTTTTAGCAATGGAGTTGAAACATGAATTTGTCATAAACTATGCAAATCGATTTCACTGAACTTTTAAACTGGTTGATATATAACACAATGCAGTGCTAAGTGTAAAATATTATGAAAAATGAATACTTGATAACAATTGACTGACATTTTACTCCATTACCGTAATTAACAGGTTAGCCTTTATAGGCCAAATTATTTTTAATTGCGTCTTTCCATGTCGTATTTTAAGAATTTACCTTACATTTATTTTACCTCTTAGTTATTATATGTAGGAAAACGAGGT
This sequence comes from Metallyticus violacea, assembly GCA_030762175.1. Lineage (NCBI taxonomy): Eukaryota > Metazoa > Arthropoda > Insecta > Mantodea > Metallyticidae > Metallyticus > Metallyticus violacea. Next base: position 35,149,106 of record CM060831.1, on the reverse strand, counting down.
GGCCTTTACCCTTTCAATGTTAGTCAGTTTTTTCTTATATGTTTTTGCTATGATCGTTTATCATTCCATTTATATGAATGCTTTGAGCCGCTAAATTAGCGTTTTATATGTATACGGAGAAAAAACCGTTCGAGGACTTGCTTTGATTGCGAAGTTCTTTCTCCAAGGCAAATTTTATCGATCAAATAGGCCTGCTCTTAACCTTTCAAATATTACTACCAAATATTCTTCAGCAGATGCATAATAAGCAGGTGTAGTTTTCCAAAAGACTTGCACTTTGTAATGTAATGTGTCAAGTCTCGGTTTTTCTTGAATTGGATGTTCAACAAAATGAGTGATTTGAAGATATTTCGGCTCGTTTATTGAGAAGTATCCTTAGAAACACTGGCATCTTATTCGTTACAGCGTTTAATAACAGAGAAGAAAGATAAACGTAAGATCGTGAGGCAGAAAAAGTGGAAAAGTACATGATTTATACCTAATAACTAACAAAATTAAAACAGAAAACACAACAAACATTCCATCATAAAGAAGTTAGTCTCAACTCTGCAAGGCATACCTGAAAGTTGCTTTTAGTCTTAAAGATATTTAAGGAAGAAAAGGTGGCCAGAATGACTACGCAATAATGTTATCAGATAGACGGAAATATCTATGCTGTGCATTATGCTTTCTGCAGCGGACTGGGCTGCTGAGTCCAGTACGATGTTCAGTGAGGGCATGGCTGCTGCACACTGTGATAACTAGCATTATCCTTAATTAGCAAGGAAGCTGGTAGAATATTAGTAATATTTATTCTATTTGAATCCTTGTTTTCTTATTTGGAACCTGCGGTTTTCTCTTCCATTTTCTACATTTTCTCTTACTTTAAGTGCATTTGTTGAGGTTGCTGATGGTGGGCACAGTCTTATTAATAGTATAAAATGTAATTAAACGTCATATTTGACTCTATATAAATTCATTTACCTCTATTCATCTTTTTCATTTGCCCGATTTTCCTTTTATTATAGAACAATCTAAACCTCCTGTTGATTTAAGCATTCCTGCCTTTCGTTACTTTCTTACCAGTATTTTTGACACTTCAGCAGATATGCTAGCTGTATCTGGCAGTCTTATTTTTTCATGCTTATTAAATAATATTGCATGACATTATTAAAAATTTCACGACCTTGTCCACGCAGAGAACAATCCACTTAATAATGAATTTCGGTGGTGTCATTTCTGTAGATGTCGAGGCAATGACCATTTAAAAAAGTCCCTCGGGCTGGAGCTGCGTAAACTAAACGAATTCCTCACCGAATTGTATAAATTTTAATATAAATCAATATAAAATTCAAATTAGGCCTTATTAATTAATAAAATTAAGTAAGTTATGACATTACTGTACAGTATTAGGGGGAAAAAATTAGAATGCTTGCAATCTTTAAGTATTACAAAAGGAAAACTCCATTTTTAGAATTAATAATAATAATAATAATAATAATAATAATAACAATAATAATAAGATTAAACCACAAGTATTAATGGTATACTATTAATTAAATTAAATATATGACTGCTGATAGACAAAGCTATTTTAAACATTTTAAATGTAACCATGCTTATGAACTTACCCATTGATATCTTCACATTCACTTAAATAGAGAAAAATAACAGAAGGTTTTACGTTTCATTGTATATTTAAGATGTTTTTCATATGTTTCAATAAAACAAAACCATGTTACTTTTTATAAACAATTTCGATGTATTAAGCAAATATATAGAATCAACAAAGAACAACCCAAAGTTTCAACAATTTTAATTGACTTTGAAATGTTATTGTAGTGTAAACATATAATACAAACGTTTGCTGAAGGTTATTATAGAACGCTCTTACATACAAATATAATTCTCAAATACATATTAGTTTAACGTTTCACATCTGCTATCTTCACAACGATGTTTTTGTCAAATGTAAAACATATGCAACGTTATAAATAGTTAGTACGCTGAATTAATTTCTCGCTTTATTTTAAAACAATATTGAGACAATTAAACGCAAGAGGCCTTTTTAATGTTCGGTTTTCAAGCATACCTTTACTCCTAAACTAGTCCAATTTCCCCGACTTTCAGAAACTTATTTTTTTACTTATTTAAACCATACATACCGAATTTTATTGTGAAGAAACAAATGTTGGTGTCACCAGAGCGATTTTTAAATTCTGAGAGTCAGGTATACTCCCACTCCTAATAACCCGATTTCTACGATTTTCAGGAACTATTTTTTCTTATTTTATTTACATAGCATAGGAATTTTGTTGCGAAAAAGAAAATGGTGCCGCTAGAGTGATATTTAAATTTTGAGTTTCAGGTAAACCCCCCCCCCACTTCTAATAATCTGACCACTGCTTTTCATAAACTTTTTTTCTTAAAATCCATCGTTTAATTAAAATTTCAAACAATGCATTAAATGACCTACCAGCCCCCCTAATATATGCCGAGTTTTATTGTGAAAAAAAACATTCCCCCCTTGCTAATAGTCCGAGTTAACTCATTTTTCAAGAACTGTCATTTGTTTTTGTTCCATATTTTATTTAAATGCTATACAGGCAATTTCTTGCAAACAGATATTTACTATAGTGATTTTTAAATGTTGGGTACCCCCATCTGCTAATAGTCCGGTTTCATTGATTTTCAGAAACTATTTTTCTTGTTTTATTCTAGTGGCATATATCAAGTTTATTTTTAAAAAATTAAAATTACTGAGGTTAGAATGATTGTTAAATTTGCGCTTAAAATCCAAAAGTTTTTTAGGTATAACTCCGTTCCCAATAATCTGATAATTTTCAAAATTTATTTTTCATATTTGATTTAAATGGTGTATGCCGAGTTTTGTTGAGAAAAAACAATTGGTGTTGCTAGAGCGATTTTTAAATTTTGGGTTTCAGGGAAACCCCCTTCCTAAAAGTCAGATTTCACTGATTTTTTCAAACACTATTTTTCCTACTTTATTCCAATGGTATATACCGAGTTTCCTTTTAAAAAGTGTAAAAATTCAGTTGCCAAAGGTATTAAATTTCGGTTCAATCCCCAAAAGTTTTTCAGGTATACCTCCTCTCCGAGCGCCCCGATAGCTATAATTTTTGTAACTTTTATACTTTTGTTTTAATGATTTTTACTGAATTTCGTTGAGATAAAGTAAAAGCATCGCCGCCAGAGCCACTTACTTTTTTTTTTTTTTTTTTTTTTTTTTTAATTTTCGCTTTAGATTAACCCCCAACCCCAATGGGCAAATTTTTCTGGTTAACGAACTCGACGAGTCGTTTGTTAATTGATGGCCATATGCCGAGTTTCGTTGAGAAAAACTGCGACAGTTGGAGCGTTAACAGACACGCGCGTGTACGCACTAGCACACACACATATATACGGCTGCAATAGCTTCATTCCTTCTGAATTCACTAATATTACATTAATTTCAAATTCTACTGGGGATATTCAAATCAATAGGTATAAAGATGAAAACAATTTTATTTACTGACAATTAGGCTATTTTTAAAGAACGGAAGATGGTCTACAGAGAAGTGTTAATTACCTGAAAGATATCAGGGAGGCATATAATTTAAATATTTCAACAACCAAGAAAAATCAATGACTTTTAAAGGAAACAATCACATAAGCTATAAGATAATTATTAATTTAAGAAACAATTGAACAAGTCTCTAGTTTTAACAATTTAGATTTTAATGTATTATACAGTAAAAATAGAGACCCTATAGGAAAACCTGTAAAATACCTCAGTCAGGAATGACGGTCCTGGCGGATTTCGAACCCCAGACCTCCCGCCTTAACGATCTCGGCCACCTGTGGTGGTAACACATGGAAGTGAAAACTGGACTATAAATAGGACAGACGGGAAAAGAACAGAAACTGCAGAGATGAGATTTTTAAGAGCAGAGTTGGATTTACTCTTCTAAGTAAACAAAGAAATGAAGAAATGAAGAAATCCGAAACATTTATATATATTTATATATATATATATATATATATATATATATATATATATATATATATATATATATATATATATATATATATAAAACAAATGAAAAAATTAATCAAAATAAAAGTGATTGGTATCACCACACTTGTATATTAACAATAAAAAAACGGATACCAAAAAGTTACTAATTTATAAACCCAGAAGATATCGCCAAGTAGGAAGACCAAGAACAAGATGGAGTGATATGTTCAATTGAGGACGGATCAGTTCTGCAGGTCTTGTGGAAAAAGAAGAAGAAGAAATTAACATAAAGGTTTGTTAAATTAGTAACTTAATATTACTAATAAAACTTCCTCTTGACGCGATTCCAAAAGTGAAGACCAAAAGTTATAGTAAAAGATTTGCCGTTTTTCAGCGGTGTACACATGCAGTTAAATCCGAGTTATAACCTTTGTCCGAAAAGCACAGCAGCGGAGGATTTTATGCGTGATCGATTGATAGCATTATGTTATGACGACTGTGTGTCATAGAACGCTATATAAAAATGAAGCGGGTACAAAAATGTTGTGGCGAATAGCTCTTATTATTCATGTCGCACACAGTGTGTAATATGCAAGAAAGTACTTAAGGATTTCGTTTCCTTAGAAACTGCATTTTATATATATATTTCTTGTCGCTTTGACTGCATTGTCTTCTCGCGACGAATGTGGACTGTGAACTGAATAAGTGTAAATCTGTAGGAATGAATGAAATTAGGATCACCGGATTAGTAGTCGCAAATTCTCCCACTATACCACGAAGGCGGCCAAACTGCATTTTATTTTGCGTAAATGACCATCTAGTGTTCTGTTTCTTGTCGTTCAGACGACAATAGAAACAATATATTTTCAGAAGGTCAGAATGCAAAGATTGACTGATATTCTAAACATAAGCCAACAAATGCAGTCCAAAAGGACCTCTGACAGAAGAGCAGTCAGAATATTTATTTGATCCTTTTTCGTTATGAATCAGCAGTTCCGGAATCATTAACAATTAATATTCGTGAATCAAAGAACGATATAAAGTGGGCAATAAACAATAGAAATAACATTCCGCCTCTAAGCGTACAGCACCTTTCAGCGTTAATAAATAAATCATAGAAACGATGACTTCATAGAGTTGGTCCAGGCGCCAGATATTTTGCGCAGTAACATTTTTCCATATTTCTATACAAACCTCTCCGTTAAACCAGTAGAATAATTTTGAAATGTAATACATGATCAGGCAGAGTAATGGATCGCTTTTTAACAAGAGCTCTAGTCGAACAATTACGCGGGTAACAGTTGACCTTGAGTTCACTAACATTTTAATCACAATGGAGACTACAATGCCTTTATTGTACAAACTTTCTTTAAAATTAGTGAACTATCTTCTCACGACATTGCATGACATGAATTGTATTTAAGGGCAGCAAAAAATCCATGAATCCCACGAGAAACCATTGCACAATGAGAAAACTAGTACACTAACGTCTTTTAGAATGATTGGCTCTTACTTCTTTAAGGATGAAGAATCAGCTGGCTACACCAAGGTGCTTATTGCCCTTTTTTGAATAGTATTTACGGAAATTCGAAATTAATGTGGAAGATCTGTGGTTTCTGCAGGATAGGGCAACAGCTCACACTGAGAGAAAGTCCAGGTGTATTCTAAACGGAATGTTCCCGGCTCGTGCAGTGGCCTGCAAAATCTCAAATCTCATGCTTACAACTTCTATCATGGGGATATCTCAAAATGTATGAGAGCAGACCGCTGAGTTGAAGCAAAACATCAGGCAACAATCTCTGTTGAAATGGTGCGAGTTAGCAAGATTTTTCTTTCGATTGCAACTGTTATAACATTTAAGAAAGTATTGTTGTAGATAGAATTATTTGAGAAACAGTCCCATTTATAATACGTTTCCTGCCTTATACTTATTTACCTGCATCCCATTTCAGTTCCAACAATGACCCTTTTTTTTTTTTTTATGGTGTGTAGGACCTTTAACATTTTCAGTAATTTAGAAGTAACAACTTTTATATCATAGTTTTGTTAGGAACCCTTGCATTATAAATGTTATCAGTAATGATGCAAGTACTAGTTACTATGAATGTTATCTATCCCAGCATAAAGACCGCAGTATTGGGTTGCCTTCCCAAGCAAGACGCGTGCAACACGCAGCATGCTGAAAGGTCAGAACTTTTATGGGCTCATCGGTTGACGTTACACTGGTCTATATATAATGTTTCCTCTATTCATTTGATTTTACAATGAAGTTGGGTGTAAATATGTAATCAAAAATCTTGTGTCTATTATTTTATTAAAGAAACAAATATTTAATAATTATACGAATGCATGCTCATTATTATTATTTGACAATACAAGGTAATTTATTTTCAATTACACAGCGTTCAGTAATTGCTTACCTACTTAATTATTGGGCATAAGGTTTCGTTTCTCTCTAGTTTCAGTGGATATCTATTATGTTAGATTATTAGATAAAATACACCTTTAAACTCAGCTTTGAAATTTGGTGCCACAAGGCATGAATATTTGGCTGGATAGACTAAATAGCTGAAGGTATATAATAGCATTGAATGTAATAGTTTGATCTTTTATTAAATACTGACATATATATAGCGCGCAAAGGTAGTAGCCATTAATGTTATTTTAAAGTTCTTGCCACATATTAAGGACTGCAAAAGTGGGCCCTCTTCCTTCACTCTTGGTCCTTGTATGAAGTTTTCAACATATGTTTTGTACATGGTGCTGAATGTTTTGATGAAAAAAATAAGTAGAGAAAGACACAAAATTATAGTTGTTCAAGAACTGCAATGAGTGAGATTTATGTTTTATACGAATTTGGATTGAGAACCTCTTTTTTTTTTTTTTTTGCATACACTATCTTTATAATACGCCGCAGCTTCATTATCATTATTTTCTTTATATTTCCTCTGTTTCCTCAGTTGCCCACTATAATGAAATGCCCACTCAAGTAAACAAACTTTTTATGTAATCATAAAAGCTGAAGTATTAAACGAAATTGTTTGTGTTGTGTTTTCAGAGCTAACTACCAAATGTCAGGACTGCAGCCTGTATGGTTCCACCTGTTCAACGTATTCCTGCATGGGGCAGCGTCTTTGCTCTTCACCAGAGTGTGTCTGGATATTGCGGGACTACAGCCCAGCTTTGCCGGGGCAGCGGGGGTTCTCTTCGCCGCCCATCCTATACATACCGAGGCAGTAAGTATATTGTCACATAATGTATCAATCGTAAATTGCAAGTGCATTGAGAACTGATTTACTCATGCAAAAGTAGAAGAAGAAGAAAAAAATTGTAGTCTTTGCTTTTAGTCTTTTCCAAAGGTGTGCTTACCTCTTGGCTTCAAGCAATTTTCAACTTGAAATCTTTACTGTTATACCTTTAAAACATTTTATGTTTTCGACATAAATTTAAGAAAACAGTTTTCATTACGTTTACCTCTTTAGAAATCTCTAATAGGTTGCACTTATTACTAAATTCAAAAACTATTTTCAGATGTTAGTAAACTTTGGATGATAATTAATTAAATACTTAAAATATGTTTATCTAAAAATTTTTTTGCGTAGGATGGCTTACGAAATTAACAAGTATGTTAGTTTCTTACTTAAATATTTCTAATTGTTTCAATGCAAACTTTTTTTTTATTAATTTATTTATGGACGCTCTTTAACAGCTCAGGTCATCAGCGTCCCATTCAACTCAGGGCGTGAAACGGCCGACAAATTTTGCTCAGATGCCTCTCTTTCAGAATTGAGGTTCTTTTTCGTGCCGTAAATGTACGACACGGGACCCGCGGCTTTACTTCCCTTCCGAAGGAAGCCATACTTAGGATTTTTACGCCCGAAAAAATCCATCTGTCCTGGCCGGGTTCGAACCCACGATCTTGGGTTTAGGAGGCAAGTATGGTAACCACTACACCACCAGGACCGACAATGCAAACTATAAATGGTATAAGAAGATCAGGAGTATTTTGAGGGACTAAATGGGCAAATATGTGTTTTGAATTGTTTTAATTGATTTGATTGAATATATTTTTGCGTTCATAATTAATAATTCAATTGCAAGGCAGGTTGAAATACTTCTGAAATTAAGTATTATAGTGAAAAAGGAATTTGTTTGAAATTAATTTTGCATTAACATGTCTGTTTTGCTTTATTAATATTATTTTAATACGTTATTTTTAATGCGTGTGGAAGGTAAACTCCGATTTTTTATGAAATACTTGGGGGTGGGGGAGACATCTCTTAAGTCGAATGAGTAGTGGGACACAATAATTGAACCGGCGAGAATGTGTTTTTGTTCGACGAGGTTGGTAAAATAAATCACTTTCTGAAAGTCTGAGTGTGTTCGGTTTTTTCCTAAGAAGTATATAGAGATCTTGTGGGAATGTGTGTTTTCGAATGTTAGGACTGCATATTCTGCCAAAGATATGGAGACAATAAAATTTAAGGTCCATTATAGGAGCAAAATTCACACTTTGAAGCCGGAAATAAGGCTGCCTTTATTAATTTAATAACTTGAGGCTGCAGAGCTATATTTATAAAAGCATTAGGTTTGATAAGGATAATTATTATGTATATGTATAATGAAATCATTTAGGGATAGGATAACAGGAATTTATATAATTTGTAACTCGTACTTATATGTATATCATGTGACAGGTGATTGTATCTTACAAAAGGGTTTTTATATACATTCTGTGGTAAAAGATGTGAGAAAGAGACAGAGATGTATACCTGACGCCTCGTCCGCTGACCGCTCCTTAGACAAGGCTGAGGAAAGGGTAAACTATCTTTTGTTAGGTCACGAAACTTCTGCCCAAGGAATCCTTAGAAAAGTCACAGTAAGAAAACATATGGCTGTAACGGGACAGTATTTGAACAAAGTCAGACATAGCAATAATTTAAGAGAAAAAGGAAATGTCAGAATGGAGGTGAAAACGTTTTATTACAGGAAAACCGGGGGTACAAGGTATTAAAAACCGTCCATAAATACGTGCGTTATCTCTGAGAACGTTCAGCAATCTACATCTAAGGGAGGCAAAAGATATTTCAATAGAAATTAGCATGTAAGGAAAGTGCCGAAATCTATGACAGGCTGTTCTTGGGAAATTCAGGCTCCTGGGAAGACATTGTAGACCAGGAGGGAGAGAATAATTCTAGCCAATGGGCATCGGATAAAAGTCAACGAATAAGGAGAACTTAGATACATATAAATATTTTTAATATAGCCAATGATCATATAACACGGAAATAGGATAATATACGAGGAAATTTAATTTAGCGAGACGTCTGGCGATGTGTGGAAAATTGGAGTACAGAATCAGAAGTAGGAGACGAGAGACGAGTGACTCAAGACACCCACACGAGAGAATTCACTCAAGAGATATACGGAAGCAGGCAGCCTAAGTCATTTGAAAGCAATCAGTCTTAAGCCTTTTCTAAAGTCAGTGGAGGGCAGTCTAAGTCATTCTAAAGCGGTCGAAGACATTCTAAGGTGATTCTAAAGTCAGTCTAAGTGAGTAGTGAAGTCAGCGACGAGCAATCAGGAAGTAACCTGCCAAGTTGTAAAATAAATTAAATGTTCATACAATGCCGGACTTTATTAATACAGTGAACAATCTCCTTCCCCCCTAATGACTTTAAGTCATTAAAATTAATCCAAATTACCCCTGAGATCCCATCCATTTACATACCATTGGAACCACAACAATTACTGTTTCAAATTGTCGACCAACATAGGAACACGATAAATACCGTTCCAACTTGAAGGTTAACTGTCAAATCTCCAGATCTGCATTCGATTTTAATCCATTTAGGCTGGCCATTCAAATTACAATGCCTATAAGAGATTCGTTAAAACGACCCCGTATTTTCTCAGAAGGAACGAGTGTGACTCGTGGAAAATAAGATCAATATCAGCAGGTGCCTAAATTTGATCAAGGGAGAATTTAAGCATACCTAAAGTGCGGGATGTCGAGAAATTGTTATGATGCACAATGCGTCCACAGCGAAACGAGTATGAGATCACTGGATCGAGGTAGGATGAACACACAGACGTGAGAGATCCCAACCACCCCATAAATCAACCGAAAGTAAAAGACGTACATAATATTTTCCACATGGATGTTATAAAAACGCTCAATGTGTAGCAGTTTTAATAGCCAGCCCGTAGTTACCAGCAAGTGGTCACGCGTGAGTATTTTAATTATGGTACTTTTGTTTATTTTCCTGAATGATGTTTTCATTTGCACGAAATAAAACGACAAGCGTTTTGTCACTTTCTAAGAGCACCCTATTACAGTAGGAGTCTGTGAGAAGTTAAAAAATCAGAGATTTCCAGGATTTTGTTATAGTATTAATTCGTTCTCCCTATACTCATGTTCATACAAGAAATCATTTGATGTATAATTCTTGAACATGAAGAAAAAATAGTTCATAAACAAAGTTATTCAAAGTAAATGGATAATACGCTCAAAGGAATTGAGGTAGCAACTTTTAAAGGTACACACGAGCTATTCAATGGAAAGCTGCATTTTCAGGGTTAAAGAAAGCCTTGAAGGGCATTTAACTTTAAAATAGAAAATAATTTTCATTAAATAGATATCCATTAAATAGATATGGCTTTTCCGAAAAAGTCGATCTTAAGGAGAGACTAATTATGGGCAAACATTGTGAAGTATAAACTTCAAACTACAACACTTTACACAGGAAGAAGTAAACTATTAAAAAATGGTATGCTTATTGCATAAGAAATGTAAATCCGTTTAAGCTTTTAAATAATATGCAGGTAAAATGCTCCTATAGCAACCAACTACTCGCACTAACAAATGGAACTGTAGAGCAGAAATACATTTGGAAGCCTATCCTATAGAAGGACATATTAGGAGTTTATAAATTTGTTTATTTATTTAATTCGTTAATTATTAAGAAATAGGCACAATAAATATATATGTAATTATTTCTCCTAAGGGGTATACACCAATGTTTTTAAATATTTTTTTAAAAAATACATTACGAAAAATGTAATATTTTATTTTAAAAATGAAGTCAAAGGAAAGATAATGTATTATATTGATTGGAGCAAAGTTTTTTCATTAATATTCTCATTCTCTGTTAGACTACTATATCAACCTTTCATGTGAGACCATGTTGGATCGCAGCAGTAATGAGCTGCTCCCTCCACTGTCGACATTACCCCGACCCGGTTCAATATCGGTAGCCTTTAAACATAAGTGGACTGACCCAATGTTTAAAAAAGCTACGTAATTGCCACTTAATAGTAAAATAAACTAATTCAAGTTATTGTGTTATTTTCTGTGAGCATGTTCGTGTCAGTTACGTGCAATGTAGCAAAGTTTGAGTTGAAATCACTCCGGATCTGGTCGTGATAAAATAATGGAGATATAAAAGCTTTTATAGTCATCTATATTTACTCTAAACTGGTAGTGCTATAATAAAACATCGTCGGTTCTCTGAAATAATATCTTAGTTGAGGATCGCACGATTTATACGGAGTGGCGCAAAGGTAACTATGCACTTAGTACATTTCAGTAAACATATGATTTCACTTCTTTGTAGGTTATGTTTAAAACGTTTTCATTCTTCATTTGCTTTCAACTGTACGCATGTTTCTAGGTGGGTAATACTGTCAGAGGAAAGAGTTCAAAACCGGAAATGAATTGCCAGTAACAGTTAAAATTGTTAACGAAAGATGCTGTAAAGATCGGCTACTACGAGATAGTAACAACTTAGGCTGTTTACAATTTAATTTTCACATTCGAAATTAAAGGTTCTGTTTTGAATGCACCTCCTAGTGGGCGACCTAGGACAGCACGGACTGAGGAAAATGAACTCAAATCTGTCTGACTGTCACGATTAGTCCAAGAAAGTCCACAAAACGATTAACGGTAAAATTTTCAGCAATGTCACATCGGTCAATTCAAAGGACATTGCATCAACAGAAGGTCAAAGTGTACATTCTACGTCTGACATGTGATTTGCTGGAAGATGACGTTTTGTGAGATTATGCTCGACCAGCATCGACATGACACCAGTTTCTTTCAAAACACTATATGGTCGAATGAGGTCACCTTTAAGCTTTCGGCACATGTAAAATGACATAACTGTAGTTATTGCTACACGGAAAACTATCATGTTGTCTTGGAGCAAGCGCCGAATCAACCCGGCGTAAATGTGTCCGGTGCAATATCGGCACGAAGTGTAAATTGGGCCGCACTTTATTGAAAGAAATCTCGATTTTAACAAGTACTTGGCTCTACTTCAAGAGGTTACAATAGGAATCATCATGCAGTTGGACACTTTGATCAACTTTACTTATAACACGATGGAGCCGCTGCACATTATGTTACAGTTGTTCGTACATACATTGATTACTTTTCAACAGAAGAGTGCTTGGACGTTGTACAGCAATTGAATTCATAACACGATTCTCTGATATTACCCCAAAAGAATTTTCCTTTGTCAAAGTGTTCCAGGTAGACTCCAACGATGCATTAATGCAGAAGAGAAACAGTTTGAATATAAAAGAAAATGAAATCTTTTGCTAAATGAAATTTATTAAGTATGTAGTTACTTTTGCGCCACTCTGTATAGTGAAGCATAAAGCGTGAGATACCTTGCTTTACTTTTTTTTAAAAATAAAATGTTATGATAAGGTATTTTGGTTGGCACTTTGGTACTTCTCTCCCGTTTGTGCTCAGTCTCTTAGAGTTCTGTGAGTCGATCTTAAGAGGATGTGCTAAAGATAGCTGGTCTCTCTTTCACGTAGAGGCTAGACAGGTCTTGTGTGATATGTAATATGTGTTCGTAAAATAATTACGATCCTCTGTGAAAGAAATTATAGCAGTTGACACATACAAGGCGTGATCAATTAATTTTGTATTAATTTTTACCTATTATGTTTCATCTCCTGACCACAGAATCTACTTTTATTTTAAAAAATATTCTAAATATCTGTCAAATGTTAAGTTTTGAAATATACACAACACATTTAACCAAGTTTATTAAAAGATGGTGATACAAATAAACGTATAATAACTAAAACCTGATACAATCTGCTGTATTTGTCTCAATGAGATAAATGCTTGCGAACTGTAACCAATAGCGAGACGTGTTAGCAGCGGCTTAACTACTACGCCATCGACCGCAAAAGAAGATTAAGGACAAGTCAACATTTTATCTGCCTGAGATATGTGGAAGTTTATAGGAGGATACAGGGCAAAACCCCGCACTGCCTCGCGCAAGTTTGCGAGAAGGATTTTCTTGTGTTTACCCCAGTTCATTATACTCGCGGAGTTTCCCCGCACACATGCATAATTCAAGTGGTGTGGGCAAGACGGAAATTTCGACAGTAGGGTGATGCACAAATGGCGCTCTTGGAATTGTGCAGACATTTAGCATAACGCTCCTTGATGGTAACTAACGCCTTTGTAATTGACGTTTCTCCCAAGTGCTCATCGGGGATATGTCCCGCACCTTGTATCAAATTCAGCGGCATCTGGAATATGCAATGTCTCCGATACGGATGCCGAGCTAACAAGGACCTCAAAGCGTTTACGGATAGAGATCATTTGGGCAACCCTCATGTTTTCTTATCCTCCCGTTTTATCTGGATGTGGAACAAGACGCTTCTGTGCAACACTGAGACTAGAAACTTAGTGCTGCAGTTTTCTTTCGTGAATGTGAATAATGTAACATTGAAAAATATATTTTACTTCTTTAGCCACAGATATGTGTACATTTAATATTTTATCTTCTTCAGTAAGCATTAAGGGAAATAATGCAGAAGAAAATTCACTGATTGTATTTTTTTATTATTTTTTTAAATACATCAAGAGTTTCACTTGAAATAACCTACTATTTGTTGACTAAAAGCATGTTTTAAAATATGTAAAATATTATGCAAGATTGTTTAAATAGATAATCAGAATCGGAATGCGCGAAGCCTGTAGAAAAATAATAGTTAGTAGTCAGTTAAAGTGGTCGGTAATTGTGAATCGATGAGCATTATCTAGAAGTCAACTGTGATCTTCGAAATGTTTCCAAGCCTATACGAACAGTCCGATATTCTTATAATAACAGCGAATAAATGGTGCCAACTGAGAACTGTAGTGTTTCCATGTAACCTGTTACATTTCCTATCCTTTCCTTTGACTCAAATGAGTTACAAAATTCTAGAATTTCCCTGAGATACAATATTCCTAATCCGAAGCAAAGGGGCATCCAACAAGGAATTAAATAATCACTTAATTTCCTCCTCCTTATTTCACGAGTAACGACCGCATCCCCCATACGGCCCCACTCTTCAGTATTAGGAAATCGCGGAGGTATTCTCCACAACACCAGGTTTTTGCGTTCTCGTGACTGTTCACTTTGCCGACACGTGAAAAGTGGTCTCATCACTAAAAAAGCAGTTTTCCAGCAAAACCGTATTCTTCTAGTCGCTCTTAAAAAGCAACACAGAATTGAAGAAGACGATGGTGATCCATGGAACTCAACACCTGCTACAGCTATATCTGATATGGTTTCATTTTAAGTCGTCGTAAAATACGCCAGAGAGTTGCGGAATTTGCAATTCATGGCTCGCGCGACGTTTCGACATTTTGGGCTGCTGATAAATGCTTCTCTCACTTTCTCAACGCCAGCCTGTTCGTTGTCCATCAAACAAGCAGCCAGTTGCTTCAAACTTTTTGTACCATGCACGAACTGTTTTGACTGTAGGTGATGCTTGTTGATGTTTCGTTGTACCGTCAAACAGACACATTTAGCGATTTGTAACACTCAGAAAGTTTTATGTGCACCAATGAAAACCATGTTTTCGTTATGACTGCCCTCAAGAGGCTAAATCAACGACGCCATGGCACCTTCACGAATGGGAACTTGAAAGATATTTTCTATTGATATAAGCATTTTCGCTATGTCTGTCATGGTTTTTTGTTCTATCGACTCCTGAAACCATGGAAAGGCTTTAGATTCTCTTTTTATTTTCATCTTTAAATAACATCATTGGTCATCAGCAAACATAACATTTTTTTAAAAAAAAACTTTCAGATATGTGAAATTTATTCAACTATAGTTTTAAATTCCTGAAAATTTTATCTAAATATAAATATAAGTTTAAAAACGTGAGCGACAAACTTTGTTACTTCTAAATCTCCTTTTCCCTTGTATTTTTGCCTTCCTTTGATTCATAGTATTATGCTGAAGTTTTCATGTATGTTTTTATAATACCAATCAAATGATTAGGAATACATTTTAGTTCCATTATTTCCAAAAATTCGTTATGTTTTCTGTTGTAAATGCTTTTTAAAGTTATTTATTCTCCAATTTTATTGTGGTTCTTCGTCACTACGGGACATTATTATTATTATTATTATTATTATTATTATTATTATTATTTTGCATTTACAATTTTTCTAATATTTCACTGCCAATTCAAGATATCGATAAAAGCATGCTTTATTCATTTAATCAGAAAGTGGAGTAATTGATATAAAATCAGAGAATCTATTACTTACAGTTTGCTGGCTAAAAATTGCCCTTGACGGATTGTTATTTGCCGTATTAAATTTGAGCAGACGTAATAAAAGGTGTATCAGCAGTGTTATAGGAAACACAGCACATAGCAACTTCTTGTATCACCGCACAGAAGAAGCTGTGACTGTTCTTCAGTACTCGCTAATAACTAAGAAAGATGTTACCTCACACCCTCTGCTAGGTCACTCTCGGTGTGTTAGCCTACTTTGTAAATGCTATATGTGTATTCCTTTCTTTTATGTTGTTTCTTTTTTAATTCTTTATTATACGTTTCTTTTATCGTTCAGTAAGATTGCCGGTTATATGCATGGCTTGCCTTTGCGAAAAATTTCCAGCCATTTCTTAGTAAAGCTTCCTTACCCTAGCTCACATCAATTTTTTTTTCCTTGTGACTTAACT
This sequence comes from Metallyticus violacea, assembly GCA_030762175.1. NCBI lineage: Eukaryota > Metazoa > Arthropoda > Insecta > Mantodea > Metallyticidae > Metallyticus > Metallyticus violacea. The sequence continues at coordinate 35,133,116 of CM060831.1, read as the reverse complement.
CATGTTTTTTCAACTTCTCAAACTAGCCAATGAAGTTCTATTCCGTAATACAATCAGCTATCTCGCCTGGATCTCAAATCTCCAAACAAAGGTCCCTTCTGTTCAACCACAACTTCATATCAAAGCCTCTCGATCGATTGTCGACCTATTGTCATGACTGTATATGTTATAGACAGATATTTAGCCTGTTATATCTCAGAATTTTATGTTCAGTGGAGTCATTTTATGTCAGAAATCCATTATTTCTTCTTATTGTACCAAATATCGTCATTGCTGATATGTTCAGCGATTCTGAGCGATGTCATCTTCTGTTTTTTCTGTTCATTAGCATGTACAACGCTTCAAGGACGTTACGACTCTATATATCCTTCGGCAACACAATCCAGTAAAATTTTCACTTTTTCAAGTTATTTAGTTCTCCCTTCAAAAATATCCGTTAGGTCCACGCTTACGCAGGTGCTGGACTTGGGAAGTAGGTCGCATGGGTTCCATCCACTTCTTGCCCTGCTGTATCTACTGGCCCCTCCTCGCCGTTCCGGATCATTAGCAGTGAATGCTGAAGGAGGAAACCGAGAACTATGATCCCAAGTTCTTGCTTCCTGAGGGTACAAGAGGATTACGGAGGTGGAGTAGGAGTAGGAGGAGGAAAGTGGTTATTACTAATGTTGCTATCGACCCTCTTGACGCATAGAGAAAGAAAGAAAGAAAGAAAAAAAAAAAATTGACGAGCACACGTGCTCCGCATATATTAAGCTGAGAACCGAAATTTCACTATAGGCTGTTTTCTTTCTTTCCACGTGTTCTGTCAAGGTGGAAGAATTCCTCAATCTTGACACTAGTCCGTTGTTTCATTTCACTGTTACGGTAATCTTATTTGGAAATAGAGTAAATATGCTACTACTGTGTTTGGGAAAACTACTGATAGACCATTATATAAACCATTCTAAGATGTAAATATACCGAGTTATTTCTGGGTTGCATTCACAACTGAGTGCAGCGCGCGCTGGCCGAAAGATCACGCCAGTCGCCTGCAACAAAATTGACATTTCTCACCCTGATAGGTGCACGTGAACTGTCATTCGCAGCTTGTTTACGAGAACAAGATTGCTATCATAAACCTGTCAATGTTTGACATCAGTATAACGCTAGTCTCTTTATTATTATAGGTTATTGGTGCATCAGTATTATTAATTACAATTTGGTAGTGAAGTATATCTTACTGTAGTGCACTATATTGAAATGTTGTCATTAACAGAGAAAAAATGAGGTCCTTAGGAATAACTCCCACAGTGTAGAGGTAGTTAAAAAATAGAAGGGCAGAAATTGGAAAAATTCCGGAAGCAGAACTGTTACAAGTATATGCAAAGTTTATTAAAATATGTCAAAAGAAGTGTACCTGCAACCAGATAACACTGGAATAACTATAATATAGACCTAGTACTGATTGTCCATCGACTGGCGCTTTTGGCTCCCTTCAGTATGGAAGCACGCCAAAAATTATTTTCTTTAAATGGCCGTTTAAGCACGATTACCTTAAAATGAGGTTAAAGGAAAAAACAGTTATTATTTGAGTTTTGCAAGATAGAATTTGTGAACATGATGGAGGAATTGGGTTTAATTTGTTTATAGTCGGAACGTTTTTCCATTTAAGTCAAACGGGGCAATACTTGCAGAATCTAGAGAGGTAGAAGTGCATTGAGATATTCGTCTATGCATTATAATAAACACAAAATATAATTTATTAATGACGGGGGGCAGCAATAAGCATATTTGACTTCTGCAGAGTGCGAAAATTCGCGTATATTGAATTTCTTTCGTAATAGTTAAATGGGGCACGAATTATTCTAGCGGATATGCATGATTTAGGCTGTTCTTTTTATTTATGTCAGTAATATATTAGTAAATGATATAGTATGTACGCGTAACATTACTACAAAAAAGACCGTCAACAAAATTATTTACGCAGTCCCAAGCAAGGTTCGTTCAATGACAAAAATGATAGCATTATTTTCTAATGTTGACAAAATGTGGTCTGAATTATAAGTAAATAAAATTTGCTACATTTGATTATATACTGTTAATATATTTGTTTAAGCATATTATGGAACTATCTATACTTACTTTCCGCGTCTCTGTGGTTATGATAACCGTTGTTAACATTTATATCCGGCTTTTTACATCCTAACTTAAATAATTAGATGATTTTGTGTAACTAAACAAGCAAAAAATAAGCTCTTTCCAATATATCGTTTGAATTTCCTTTGAGCATTTTGTTGAAAAACAATCTAATTACTTTCCGATTTGTTCCCTTTTACCGCGATTTAATTTGCGTATGTGTCTTTTCTTTTGTTTATTTGTTCAGTCCCCGGGTCAGTTCACACAACAGAAAATTAATGTTTAATTAATCATCCAGAGATTCTTTACATCATTTTTAGTTCTCTTTTCTGCTATTTTACGCGCATCTTGCCATACATTTACGCGATTAATTTTCAAGTAAACACTGTTCTAAAATAGCTTGTCGTCGCAGAAACTTACATAACTTGGTTTAACGGAAACAGATCTGCAGTCATACATGTATAAATATACATATACATACATAAATGAAAAATAATGTAACACTATTAACATTGTAACTAATAAGTCACAGATTAGTAATCACAGTGATAATCTGTGACTTTTTCTTAGTGTTTTATTCTTTTCTGCTTTTCTAGTTACTGTAATTTTATATACATATATACTAGTAGATTAAATATGTACACTGGTTGATACAGAAATAATTTTACAAGCTTTGGTGGCGGGTTGCTCACCCGAAAACAAGGGGAGAAAATATAAACAATGTCCGTAAATCCTTAGATGTTCAGTTATTAATGAAAGTTTACCAAAACAAGAAAAACACTCTTTGTACATGTATGTCCGGAAATCTTTAGTTAGGAACGGGAATTAAGGGTGGGATTTTTAATTATTTTCTGTATTTTAATTTAATGGCGTTTATTTTTAATATGCAGATTAATCAACTAGATGATTAAGTGATGATCTTCCTGAGTTGCCTCAATTCTTGATATTTCCTATTTCTCTGATTCCAAAGCAGAGGGTAGGAATCTCAGGGAAATATGGAATGTTTTTAATGACTTGAAGTCATTAGGGGAGGAAGGGAATTCGGAATAGTACAATTTTGGGATCATGTTGAACTTTTTATTGTTTGGAAAATTGAAGGATTTAGGAACATGCTGTGCATCTGTCGTGTTTTGGTTTTATATGTTCTGTATAATTTTCCCTCATGATCAAATTCACTGCCTTCACTCGGAAATCTATAGACACAATTTACCCGCTTTGACTTTAACTTTGATTCTTCTGTTATAACTTCACACAAGTTAAAATCCGACCGTCTCCTATAACTTCACGATAACGCTTTATGATAACACTAAACGCTTTGCCGTAAAGATTTTATAGTAATACAAAATGGGCGGCTCTAATTTTAGCAATAACTCAGTCACAACAACTTATGAATGTAGTATTAGTGTATTGTCCCGTTACTGTATCTCTCTATATTGCTTTGGTGCTTTCCTCGTACTATTATTCTTACTTTTATTATTTTTCTTACTGGCACTCTGTTGTTACTCCCCTTCCTGCTGAAACTTACTTCTTATACTTGATATACAATCTATTATGTGACTTTGCTCCTCCCCCGCGAAATTTATTTCCTTTAAATATGACTGAACTGGTTCACTTCTAGTTCCCTATTGGATCACACTGGATGCTCGCTCCTATTCGTTACGTTTTTAAATATGATTATTGGTTGAACCAGTTCACTTACTTTCTAAAATCGATGTTCCCACGTTACGAAAAAGGAAACATCTGCCAGATATACGGTGCCTTTGTGGTTATGACAGATTCCTTCCCCATTTTACTTTTGCAAATTTAGATTCATATACTTAATGCTTGCGATAAGGCTTCGTCCATATAAGCGATAGCCCTTTGAAACTGTCGGAAACAGCTAAAATTTTGATTTCTTTTAAGATACCTGTTTCCGCATGCGCAGCTTCTTTTGAACATGACAAGTTACAGTTACCGATTGAAATCATATTTATGCTGTGCTCAGTTTAAAGTGTAATAAAACATTTTGTCTCCTCGGCTGACCTGTCTTGGAGGACATGTGAAATGTTAACTGAGTCTAGTCTTAACAAAGCGCTACCTTCTTTCCAGGCGAGGCTTTTGTTATCTTCCTAACCGTACCAACAGATAACCAGCATGTTTTACAGTTATACAATCTGCCTTTTTGATAGATATTCAGACATGTAACCCTTGTCTGAATATTCCTTATTGAACAAAAAGCCATATACCTGTATAATATACTAACAATTATAATATTAAATCCTGATCATAACTGCAATATCGGTACCATTGTTTATTCTGTCATTCTTGACTTTGTTAAACAATACCTGAAATAAAATACAATTATTATTATATTTGCCATCAGAAGCATTTATTATTATAATAATAGGAATTCTTGAGATAAAGATACCTGCTTCAAAAGTTTCAGTTATTAATTAAAATGTACAAAAACAAGAAACAAAACCCAATAAACAAAATGTCAACTGAGAAACTCATAATAAATGTTCAAACCCCTTGCTTCCACACACGCATGCACTCTTGGATTGTGGATTATCATACCCTTTCAAATACTCCCATACGGTGTCGTGGGCTTCCATGACACGTTGATGAAGTGTCTCTGCATTAGGAATGTCTGCTGCATGAACCAATTGTTTTAGGTGACTCCATAGACAAAAATCCAAAGGATTGAGGTCAAGGGAACGTGCAGGCCATGGAAATGGTTCTCTCCTACCTATCCATCTCTCCTGGTAGATATCAGCCACTGCATCTCGAACAATGCGGCTATAAAGTACTGAATCGCGTATAAACTGCATGATTTTTCTTATTTGCAAGGGCACGAAATGAATATCCTGTCATTGTTAAACACAACCAACGTGCAACACAAGTGAAATGTGAGAAACAAATTAACCACGAATGTACCCAAATGACAAATGTAAACAAGTCTCCTTGGGATCACGTGATCATCTAGGATACAGTGAGTGCATCAGCAGAGTTGTTGTATCGATAACATCATTAGATTGCACAACAAAAATATTTTTTTATTTTCGGTTACGAACTTAAGTTGCTATCTTGATACGCATTGAAGTAAACTTTCATAAATAACTCAAAAACTAAGGATTTCCCGATATATGCTTATTGGAATTTTTTCCTTGTCTTGGTATGAGGAACCTGCCACCAAAGTTTGTAAAAAGTATTTCTGAAGCATTCTGTATATACCGATGATTAAAAAAAAATGATCGTAAGCATTTACCGATGAGAAATACAAGCTAAAAGAAGCAAAAACGTTCCAGTCAACGTGGGTCCATAAATTAACCGTTTATGAAATAATGACATTAATTTTGTTGGTTGGGGTCGCCACTGAAGCGCATGGATACTGACTATGTGAGGGCAGATCCCAACAAAAGTTGTGACACTATTATTTCATTTATCAATAAAGATACAGTAAAAAACGTTGACTTCAACGGCGCAGTTCAATGTCATTGAACATACACAAAAGAAAATTGTTTGAACATCAGTGAAGTTTGTGCTAATTTACTGTACTGATGAATATCAAGTGAAGACTTTTACAGAAAGTGTTCAAAATGCTGATATGTCTTGAATGCAACTATGTAGTCTTTTCGCAAAGACCTGCGCAAGCGCTCTGACAAACCTGAAACATTATTCATTTGTTGAAAGACATCTACACTGCAATTCTTCAGATATGGTAATTTCCGCTGTATAAATTAGGCTTTTTGCATAACCCCATACACTAAAATCCAAAGGAGTTAAATCCGATAATCTGGCATGCCACAATACAGGTCCTCTGTTTAACCACCTTTGCATTACCGCACGTGAAGTGCATGTCGGCGTATTCTGCGCTACTGTATAATCTTTCCATGTTTACAAATCTTTTCATAAATTCACTATAGGCACATGCTTTTTATTTGTAATGTACATAGCAACCACTGATCAATTGCTTGGTTTTTGTTATTACTAAAGCTTAAGCAATGAGAGTTTCAGGGTTCCGTGCTTAGAGAACACAGTAGCTCATGATAGAGCGTCAGCTCGGAAGGCTCAAGTCCGTGTTTAGAATCCCAACCATAACCCAAATTTTTTTAAGTCTAAATCTTCATTTCTAACCGAATGTCTTACACACGACTAGTGTGAAAGAACAATTTCCATATATAAATTAATTTTATATGTTAATTAAGATATCTTAAGATATTATTAATAATGCGAGAAACTAGAAATATTTACAGTTTCTGCTCAACCTTTGATGTATGAAAGTAATAATGGCAAAGCCCAGGAAGTACTGGGTGTCTCGCGGTAGTGTGTTGCTGTTTACACGAAAAGCTGACACTCGACACTTGGAACTTTTTGGAGGTTACTCGTTTTACGATTTGTCTCGCACTTTAACAGATTTAACAACACTGCACAGGTAGCTGATCGTACCTAAACGTAACATCATCTCTCGCCTTTGTTACGAGCAAAGGACATTTGTTTCTTATTTCACCTTTATATATGATCTGAAAAAGTCTTATATCGTAGAGTTAATTTCATTATCTTTTGACTATAAACAGAGTAGCAATTTGTGCGTTAGTAGGTGCAAAGCAAAGCGTAGTAATGACTAAAGCGAAACCAGTGCGGAAAAAACAGAAAGAGAGAGAAAGAGAGAGAGAGAAAAAAATAAACGCAATCGCGTCGATTCCAGTTCAGAAACTGTGTAATGAAAAACTTCAGTTCAACATAACAAAATGTTGAGGGGGGAAAAAATACAGTAAAGTAGGGAAGGAAAAAAATGAAGCGAGCGAAACTAGACCTTTTTGCTTCTCTTTTCATTTATTCTTTGCTCTTTTTCCCTTTCTTTCTTTGTATTCTGCTATCCTTAATACGAAAGAAACAAAGGAACAAATGAAGATAACACTGTAGTTGCTATTCTCCATGTATATGGTTGGCGCGGACTGCCAAACAAGAACAAAGCAATTAGATAACCAGCATGTAGAAGGGGGAACATTATGATAGACACCATCTATTTTTTGTACCCTCTAAAGTGATGCTTTTTAGAACTACACTCTCAGCTCATTTCTTTCGCTGTTTACATTCCTCAAGATTCCATTTTAAGCGACAAGAGGAAGAAGAAAGGAAATTCTTTTGTATGCATCTAGTGAACCGCCTGCTTTTCATTTTGGTCTTTATAGTGGCGTGCACTGAGAACTTTCGCTCTTTCATTTTTACTGCTATGATGTGAATATTGTTCTTATGGCTGCCCTAATGTACACAAACACAGACGAACAGAGTTGGGTTTCCTGAGACGAATTTGTGTAATTTATGGTAAAGCATCGCTGCAGTAAAAAAGTGAAGGTCCCAAAGACATTAGCTATGCTTTAGTTACGTTAAATTGCTTGAGAATAGAAAACACATGCATTTTCAACCTTAGTATAGATTCAGATATGAATAATTGCCCTTTTAATGTAAGGCGTCTCCAACAGCAGCACCTTCTTGAGGAAGGGGCATAGTTATAAGGGATTTTTGTTACATTTCTACACTACATTCGTGTACTTAAGGAAATTAACCAATAGAATATAGATGTAGAATGCTGAGAGAATATATGCATGCACACTCTGAAAACAGATCGGGTCTAGCGTGAATTAGAGTCGGGTCAAAGAAAGACACTAAAATAACAACAGATGAGGATGGGAAGAGAATATGTACTTTTTGCGAAGATAGAAAATAACTGGCAGCACATTCTAATGGTGAAGGTTGACTGCGTTTTGGGCTAAGTATGAAGTCGAATAGGGACGGATAGGTTAGCATGTTGGGATCTATTGCACAGGAAGAAATGACCAAAACTTGGTTCTTTTCTGTGTAAAGTCCATGGAATTAGGAGCGCTTTGTTGGAGTAGACGGGCTCTTTGAGTCTGAATGTGTGTATATATTGATATGTGTATGTGCGAATATTTATGAATTTGTACGGAGGTTAATAATTGTAATTATTTGAATTGAAGTAGAAGCTTTTTTCTGTAAGTATCTTTATAATGATTGAATAGCACGTACGGTCAAAGACCCTTGCGAACAATGTTGTACAATTACGTTTGTGGCTTCGCAACCTATCAAATGCCCCGAATTGGAATGAAGCCCCATAGGTTGAGAAATCTGTTCTAATCTGTTCTAAATGGTAAGATTGTGTGGAAGTGAAAGTGGACTGAGCGTTATCATGCTGCAGTCATATGACTTGGGTCTGTTATCAAACTGTTGCTTTCAGATCAATTTCATTAAGCCCCATGTATTTTAATTTTCCGAATCTCAGTTTGCTTAAAGCGAAGTTCAACTATTACTCCATTATGATCCCAGAAAGCAGTCAATAATACTTTTATTAATGCCCAATTCTTAAATATTTCTGTCCTGCATGTATATTCGGCTGGAATACAATTTTCCATACAACTTTCTCTGTAAAATCTTTATCAAACAAATACATGTTGCTTTCTGCATAAGCTATACTCGACAAACTGGACGCCACTGTTTTAATACATTTTGTTCAAGGAGTCCATCTGTTCTTTCTGCTCGTTCCATTCTGGGTGTGAAGGCAACAAACAGAAGTGCGGACTGTACGGGGAAAGGAAAATTGTGCGCCTTTTTGCATTCGTCTCTTCGAAGTCGGGCACTCAAAGCCGACTCCGACTTCTGTGCGTCAGACACAGTGTGTGTGTAGAGTAAAATTCCTTTTCCTGGCCATTTGAACCAGTCCAAGTGGAAGCGGGAGGAAAGGGAAGGGAAGGAAAATTTGTGTCTGTACAACAGAACGACGGCATGTACGGGCGAAAGTACTGCCGTTTTCTTCCCCACAATAGGCCAGTGTGAGGAGCAGCCTTTGGAGGAAGGGCTGCTGAGACTCCCACTTTTAGGTAACACGTAAGCCCTGAGTAAAATAAATTGTTTCTTTGTACGTGTGTTTCTAAAAAATAAAAAGTGACTTTGCCATATCTGCGTAACAAGCTTAGAGGACCTTTGCTGTTTTGGCAGATAAGGGTCTTTGTGTCCTTTTAATTATTTTTTCACGGATTCTCCGTCCATGGAGATTTTTGGGATTGAAAAACTCGCGAATTATGCTGGCAGCAGTGGCAGCATATCTTGTCAATGAGTGTTTCAGTAGCTTCCTGTCTTGATATTCCTTTGACCTCAAATGACCGTAGCAGCTTTCAGAGCTTTTATAGTTCAGGGAACAATAAGTCAAAGTATTAAGCGCAAAGATGAATGGTGTTATCACTTTTACTTTCCTTCTTTACCATATTATAAATGTACAAAAACATATAAACGATTTTCATATCTATTGTTTGTGTACAAAAATTGTAAATTGTATTTCTAATTATTTATTTGCACTAAACTCATTACAAAGTTGACATGGAACTAACCCAGTCACACAAATAATAAATTAATTTCTTATCTAATATATTAAACTTCTTGTTAGAAATTTAATTTTTCTTGTGTAATTTTATAATCTATAAATTTTACAAACAAATATATGGACAAAATCCATTTCTTTTTTACCGTAAATAGACACTCTCTTAAACTATTAATCTGAGATTGTTGATAATTTGTACTCTAATTGTGCCACCATAAACTCTTTCTTTTGGATTAATTCTTTCCTCCACATTGCATTCTAACAAGTTATGATTGCATCTTCCTTCTCTCCACATATATGGCATAATACCTTCTTCATTCCCTCCCCTGAAACCTTTCAATTTCCATACACCCAACTAACGTAAGTGCCCTCTCTATCATCTTTATTACATTTCTCAATATATATCTATTTCTCATCATTCATTCCAAAGACCTTATAAAATTTGAGAGAATGTCTTTTTTTTCCATCACTGCCCATAAATTCTATATAACGGTATCTTCCAACTGACATCTTGAGTATTTCTCAAAAAACTTGTACATATGTTCTTTTTAACTATATACCATTCATTATAAGTTGATATCTGATGTCTAGCCAATTCTTTGAATGCACGTCCTTTATTGCACACTTAAACAATTTTTCAAAATGTGTTCCTAATTAATGAAAGGATATTAAGTAAATACAACTACAACTTAATTATATATATATATATATATATATATATATGTGTGTGTGTGTGTGTGTGTGTGTGTGTGTGTGTAGCAAGATGTTTTAGTTCAAGTAACTAATACAGCGTATATGATACTTATCAGTAGAAATACGGAAGATTAATTAATTGTATGAATATTGAAAACATTAAGGAAATTTTAGAAACGTTAATGTTGCTATATACTTCATAACGCGTTAGTATTATCAAACTGTACTTATTCATATGGGGGATAATATTAACTTATTACTATTTTATTAATTCTGTAATTATGTTTTCTGCAATGAAGTTAAATGATTAATTATGTTGTTAGTAATACATACGAATAATGTTACTTAATATTATCGTCACCTAATTATTCAGTTGATAGCGTTTCAGTAGTTTAAACAATTTAATGACATTATTACGTTGCAATTTTATGAAATTAGTGTCATAATGTATCATTTTAATAATGACCAACAATAAAGACTGCTTTAATTCTGCTATACACGCACACACAAAACCCTTCTATTTTTATCAAGTCAACAAGAATTGAAAGGTAGCATAAAAAGTTTTATTAAACATTATTTTAATTCTTTGTTTGTTTATTACCAGATAATTTTAGCACATTCAGAAAATACATTACAAAAAAGATGTAAGTTTTTCAGTAACTTGACCAGACAATTTCAGAAAGGAAATCTAAAGTGATGGGATTTTAGGGGAAAGAACATATTAGATTAAATCAATAATGAACTTAAAAGTAATAGAACAGCGGTTCTCAACCTGTGGACGTGAGCTACTGCCTGGTGATATATAAACATTGTAGCAAATAAGATAAATTAATATTTGTTTTACATTAAAGAACTGTGTTTAGCTAAACAAACACAAACTTCGACTAAACTTACCAAAATGTGGAAGCTAAAATATTTATAACAATGGTGAAAAATACTGCAAAATATGTGTATTTTATCCAATTTTATTTTATGTTAAAAGTGCAGTCAAATATGTTATTGCTTAACAACAGAACAAGAATTCAACGTTCTTGATACTGGTGTTAAATCAATTGATATATTTTATTCTATTACAAGTTGATTCATCTTAATCTCTCTATGACAGCTGTATATTTACTAAACAGTGGGTCACATAACGTTGTCGTAAATATGGAAATGAAGCTATTATCTCCTAAAATTGCTTTGTACTCACTAAACTCCGCTCAATATCACAAAAGGTAATGAGGACCACTAGCAACATCTTGTGATGTTGAATCCAGATCTAGTTTCACATTTGATTCACCACTTAATGTGATATTGATATTGCACAGCTCACTATAGCAAGGGTTCTTCGCTAACATTGTGTTACACTTACATTTCGTTACTTCTGCGACTTTTCCAGAGCAACAATTGAAATATTCTTACCACTTTCCTCAGGAGGCTTTTGCATAGAAGGGAGTATTGCTTTTGGAGAGCGTTTAGCTCAGTTATACGGAAAGTTTGCCCCTATAACATTTTAACTGTTTTGTGTATTAAATTGAAGCAGTTCAGAGTTGCTGAACACACTGCTTCAATGTTAACTGCCTATAACCACTAGTTATGGTTGGTTTACTGCGTTAGTCATTTCATAGAAAACAATGGCGGCTTACGCTAAAGGACACGAGGACACGTGTCCTCCCTTTAATTTTGAACAATAAATATCTTTAAATAATATATACATAAGTTATCAATTCAAAAGATTATTGAATTTCATAGACGCGAACTCTGAATGTTTCAGCATCTGCATTGTAGCGTATACAAGAGAGGCGCGCAATTTAAACTACTTCTGTGAATGCTGACAACTTGGTATGTGTATGTGTGAAGAGAACGGACTAGAACACATTCTCCTTGTGTCCAGGCTTAGCAGAGCAGAATGTTTTAGTTTAAAAGCAGTTGTTATGAAGCTGGTGGGTAAGAGGATGAGAGGGATGTCACAGTGAATCTTCACAAAGAGCACGCAGAATTCGTAAACTTTCCACGCACATGCGCACTGAGCCTGTCCTCCCTATCGTAACCCCTGCAGTAGGAGTTTCCCTAAGCGATTTGTATTACTTCCCATTAGCTATTTGCTCTTTCACATCAATGGCTTACGAGGAATCCAAATTATAAGGACCTCTTCCACTACAAAGGCAACTCAACTTACTATCCTTATAATACATTACATTCTAAAAAGAACCAGCATTATCATAAATAAGTGTAAACTTTAATGATTAGTGAGAGGAGGCTTTTGAGATTAAATCGACATTTCTGCCAATCACCGATTTGTTGAATACACTGAAAAAAAATTGACCTTGCGGACAATTGTTCAAATATACTACTGCATCCTAAGTATTTATATTTATTGCTGACATTAATTCTTGTTTCTGAACAAGAGCACGTAGTGAAACTGTTAACAAAGATCTGAAATGCATGAAAAACATAAGTGAACGCGAATTATTATTTAAGTGAATATTTTACGGCAAATAAACATTGAATACCGCTACACAAAATTATTTTTGACTATATTTTCGAGAAAAGTGAAAAAGTGATAGGCTTTTTCATCCTCTTCTTTGCCTGGCAGTATATTTTTTCTCATGTTCATGGATTCTGTACTATTTTATTTTATAAGTTGTGCCCCACCAACTAAAATGTCACAAGCCAGAATCAGCGTTGAAATAATGATGCTAGCTTGTAAAGTAAAATTTAAATTATTATTTGCCAAGAATATTTTGAAACAACATATGAAAAAAAAAATTAATATAAAATGTTGTATTATGCAAAGACTTGTACTTTTTACTCATATATTTAATATATATATATATATATATTATATCCGGAAATATGGACAGATTTAAATAATAAATACGTTTTAAACTATTCTAAATATCGTTATGCATAAACCTTGTCAAGTTTAAATTATAACTAATGGAAAAACAAATATGTATTTAAATATAAAGCTTAGCTCTGATTTACTGAGATATATGCCCATTTTTGCATAGTACGTGCATCAAAAGCTTATATTTATCCTATCTTTACCTCACGCCTTGACAAAACTAAAATATAATAGTAGCATTTTAATATGCCATATATACCAAGCTAATAGAATTCTTTTCTCACAACTAAGCACTCTCCTTCAGCGCGACAAAAAGGTCTGACAAACAGGAAATATTCCAAAAATGTTTTAAGCTGTTAAACAATTGAATTATGTTTAATTATGTTAATGGGGATGATGATTTCTGCGTAAAAACACCAGAAATGAGCAACTACCTGCTTTTAGCAAGAATATGTGGCCTTGGTGCACTTGAATCTTGCTTCCCCCAGCTACAAATCTTCAACAAAACAATGCGGCGTGTCCCTTAATGTTTCATATGTAGCTTTAGTCCTTTAAAGGGTAATTTAATTACAGTGTTTTTGCAAGGCACGTGCCGTTTGTTATGATGCTGGATGATACAAGCCTCTCTCTCCTCGCCCAAAACCTCACCCTCCTAACATTAAGTCTGGTAAATTATATGTTTCAGCTGACGCTCCGGTACCATGAACCAGTGTAATGGAAAAATAAAAACCTAATCCTGTCCTGAATGTATTCGCATTTAATTAGGACGAGGGGGGAGCAACGTAATTTCACATGAAAACTGAAATCAAATCTCTCCCTCCGCGGTTTTTGTTTATATTGCCAAATAGTTTTATCTTTATTTTAATAACTTTGTGCAATAGTTACTAGAGCTTGGTGTTCATATTAACTGGAAAGAAAACAGAAAGAAACGAGTTAAAATAGCCAATATAAGTTGGTGAATTAATACAATTTTTGTAGCTAAACTTCAGTGAAAATAAAATGAATGCATTTTTGTTTCTGTTATTACGTTTAAAGACAGTCAAAAATACAGTAATTCGAAAGTGGGTTACATTTGATTATTCTGGGGCAGGAAATGTTTATTGATCAAAGTAATGGAATATGATGACTAAAATATACCACACTATTTTCGACATAATCACCCAATCTCTGTAATTTCTCTGAATTTTCACTGGTTTTTCGATTCCTTGATGATAGAAGTGCGTTCCTAATGATGAAATGAGCCCTGTCTATTGAGATGCCCAACTCCTGTGTAGTTTCCGCGACAGTCACTCTGACTGTTGCTAAGAACCTTCAGTACATTGTCTTCAGCACTTGACGTTGTTGGCCTCATCCTTGGAGATCAGCATAAATCATATTTGTACAGCCTTGTTCGAACTGTAGGCACCAATATGGCTGGGCGCGTCATTGTATTTCCCTAAATACATTTCCAAAGTTTCATGATGACTTCCCATACAACCTAGATATTTTTACCCCAATAATCATACTCTTCCTTACCGCCACGGGTGGCCGAGGTCGTTAAGCCGCGGACTCGTGAGCGGGAGGTCTGGATTCGAATACCGCCAGGACCGTCCTCACTGACTGACGTTTTTTCCAGGTTTCCTCAGTCCTCATAAATGGCAAATGCCGGGGAGGTACCCTAAACTCAGGCCTGGAACGATTCCTTACTTAAAAATAAATCCTTTCCCAGTATATCATTTCATCTCATGTAGCATCAGTGTCCATCGCCTGTGGTGCCTCTGTAGCAAAAATGGGCGTTAAACACTATTCATTCATTCATTCATACTCTTCCTCGCACTTCAATCTTGGAGCGCCTTTCGACATCCTTTGCACTATAGTTCGTTTATCAAAAATAGCTCAATATAAAATATATATCAAAATACTTTGTACTAGAAAGACTTAGTTTAGCTCGTTTATGCTGCATAAAGTGATACAAATGTTGGTCTTCGCTGTATGTACAAGCCATGTGTTCAGTGTAAAGATATTTTATTTTGACTTTTTGCTGCACGAATTCTTAATGAAAAAATAAAATTGGTTTTACATTTTTAAAATGTATGCATATATTAAAATATTTGTGGTAGAGCTATAGACCCCAATTATGATTCGTGTTTCGAGTTTTTATTTTAATGCAGAAAAATAAAAAGTAAGATTAAAAATTAGAAAAAAAATAATAAAGCAAATAAGATATGTACTTTAGACAATAGGAACATATACATTTTATGATGATTTATTGCTATGATTTCCTTAATGACCTAAATGAAATTGTTCATAAATATAGCAATAAAAATTACTAAGTATGGGATAATTGAATGGCTGTATTAGAAGAAGAAGAAGAAGAAGAAGAAGAAGAAGAAGAAGAAGAAGAAAAAGAAAAATGAATATCACGTTTTAGGGACATATAAGGAAACTCAGGTCATCAGCGTCCCATTCAATTCAGGGCATGAAAAAACCCACAAATTTTGCTCAGAGGCCTCTTCTTTCAGGCTTGAGGTTTTTTTTCGTGCCTGTACGACACAAAATCCACTACTTTACTTCCATTCCTAAGGAAGCCATACTTAGAATTTTTACGCTCGAAAAAAAATCGCGAATAAAGTGCCAAGTGCATGACTAAAAACAACAATATCATGCATCTTTTGTCAATTATGTGCTGGCCAGGCAGACAACGATATCCCGGCCGTCGACCGAATTAATCTCACCCACTGGTAGATGACTCAATAGGGTGCACAGTATATATGAATGAGTCTAATAATATTTTAAAATTTCTTTAATACTTGAATGTGTTTTTGAAGTGTTTGCATGGCAGGGCTTAAGCAATAATTTGAACTAACGCCAATGTTGCTAACATAAACATGTTGCAATCTTTTAATTATTTAATGTTTATATGCTTATGTTAGATGTCACTGAGGTATCAAATGTATTATTTTTTCACAGACTAGAAAAATAAGGGAAATGACATTTTAGACATATAATAGGCAACAATGTTTTATTTGCTTTGGTCACAATATGTAGAATAATATCAACACCTAAAATAGTAGCATAAAGATTTACAAATATTGTTTTATAGAGCAGAACCACTCTCTCTGTGGTCAGTTTTAGGAATAATAAGGTGTTTCAGCAAAAGTGAGTCTTTAAATCAAGATATTATGCGATAAATGTTGAACATTTTGTCAGTTCTTAAACACCCTCATTCAACGGTAGGATATGACCAATTCCAACCTGAATTAATTTGACGAAAACGAATTCATCAAGAGGGGAAGTGAAAGTGGGATGAGCGAAAATAACGAATTCTGGTGTTCCATATGGGTTTGGCTAACTCTGCTGCTAATAATATAATCCCAAAGGGACGTGGTCGATACTGTACAAAACGGGTTGAGGTTCCTCGTGGTCAACGTATCGACTCTTGCATTTGCTGCCATATTTCAATGGATTGCAATTAATTGCAGTTGAGAACTGTTTCTCTCGTTTGTACTTTAGTTAAATGGCAAGGATTCTGTCCTTTTTTGGGCGCAATTTTTCTCGGATTATCCCGAGATGTGGTTTTATATTGCCAGTAATTATATATTTCTTGAATACCCACAGAATACATTTTGCTGATTATTACAAGTATCACTATTTTTTTTTTTTTTAATTCACTTTTATACGTACCAACAATCTTTTATTCATCTCATCTTAAAGAACTGGTTTACTTTCAAAAACAGATATTCCCAAACAAATATGCATGTATTATTTCTTCCTTACATTTGACATACATTTGACTTATTGAGGTAAGCTTTGGTTACTAATATAGGCATTCTAACGATATGGTTCTTTTTGCATAAGCTTCACAGTTAATTTAGTTAAAGATTTACATACTATTAGCTCAATATACGGTGATTATTATCTCAATAAATTTGAAATTTACCAATGTACATTCAATGCCAGCTTTACAGATAAAACCAAATTCCTCTTTCGGAATCCCCCTTCGCTTCTTCGGTATACTGTTCTTCCCTAATCACATGCACATCCGCCAACTCCTTATGTTCAATGCCCCAGTAGCCGCGGAGTTAAAGCAATAGTTTCCCATAAAATCCCGTGTAAAAAGAAAAAAATTGAGCAGCAGGTCTGTTACACAGGTCTACAAAGGCAGTCCACGCTCGTCATCATCTATTGAGTTGGCCTGTTAAAGATGACCAGTAGAGGGCTGCCATATTTTGTTAAGATAGCACAACTGGTTGCCGAAAATTTAAAAGGGCTGATTATTTCCGGATAAACATTGTAGTACTAATTATGGGTAATTTAAAAAAATGTTGGACATTGTCTAACTAGACATTTTCTGTCTTTACAGCGAGGCTATTCGAGCTACGGGCCGCCTGAGTGCGGCTGCTTACTGGGAAAGTGCAGTTGCCGTAACAGGAAAAAGGGAGATAGAACCACCACTCATATATTTACTGAAAGCACAACATGATACTGTATTTAAAGCTGATAATACTAATCGCTTAAATGTGTTATAAATTATGTTGAGAAGTACATCCCTTAGCAATAATATATTGTCGATATCTGCATAGGAAACCAATGTATTTCCTGTTAGCTTTTCTTCCTTAAGAACATAGTTCTTGTCATTGAGAGATCCTGTCTTTCGTAACGGTTTCTCTAACACGATTGTCAGGATATTTGCGAATCGCTTTACCACTAAAACTCCGTTCTTCAAGACTACAGTTATGTACTGGTTTAACCAATAAAGGACAATTTAACTTAAATACATTGAAAGCACCGATTAACACACGAACGCACAATCACTCGCTGATAAAGCCTTTTCAATCAACAAGCTGCTACCTGCACATGCCGTAATACTGTCTTGAAGACTCCTTGTGTAGTCGCGCTCTGCATCGCGTAAAATCTTACTGTATTTCCATATTATATTTTTTTGCACAAAAATCGATCAAATGAACAGAATGTACTTGATCATTAATTTCCACTTAAAATAGCACATTCGTCCGTTTACTTAATCATTAAGACTAAATAGAGCCATCTTGAGTGTTAGGAAGCGTTTCCAATTATTAGTAAATTTCCTTATTCCAGCCTTAGAGAATCTTTGGTTACTGACTTCGCAACGCTGGCATAACTGTCGATGGGTGACTTAGCCACATGATTATCATAATTAATGCCAAAAATCTTGCAACGTGTTTGCAGGATGGTTCAGCAGTCCTATACCCACGTCTTTCAGCTACTGAAATACTATTTTTCGATACACGTGTGGTAAGTGGTTGTAATTGATTCGAGGAAAAATTTTTTTTCCTCTATCTCAATTTTCAAGATTCTGTTATGCGTTTAATACAAATTTTGTCTTGTATTTTTGCACGATGCAACGTTTTTAATTATTTTCATTTATAAACTTTATTAATTCACATTTACTTACAAAGATATCGCCTCCGGAATTGGAGTGATTCATGATGGTCTCCTAATGTTTTCTTTTTTCTGGGAAGGTTGGAATATGGAAAGTTATAAGTTATATTTAATGTTAGTAGTAATTTTAAACGTTTTAATTCAACGTTTAATTCACGCCATATTCAATATGGCGTGAGTGTAATTTTTACAGGCATACTTTCTCTCGCTAAACTTTGCAAAAGTTTGTTAGCTTAATGCGAATGATACTAGGTATCATTGTAGTCACTTCCGGTTCCTGCCTATGAGAGGTGTTAAGTTAAGACATATTCAGTTCCGCTTACAGCAAAATAGAGGAAAAATGCGACGAACAACATGCAGGTAAATTCTGCTTTCGTCTCAACAAATAGGCTATACAAGGCTTATGGAGGTTCTTCTTCCTGGAGCATAGTTACGGGAGACTTGTGTTGTAACGGAAGAAAACATTAACACCGCTGCTGTTATTCTGAGAGAGGATCATTGCCACCCACACCGTTGATAACTGGAACATTTCACATGAGACGTGTTTGTGCACGTTAGGTTCCAAGACTGCCAATAGGACATTCGCGTGCAGGTTTGTACGCAGTTGAAGATGCGAAGTTTCTTTGAAAGGTTGTCGTTACTGATGAAGTTTGGCTTCATCATTTCTATTTTGAGAGCAAACAGCAAAGATCTGTGCGGTTACCAACATTAAACAAAAAATAGGAAATAAAAACAAAGTTGCTTCTGCTGGGAAATTTTTCGTTATCTTATTTTTCAGTATTTAAGGAATACTGAAACATTTACCAGGATGTCGCACCTACACACACAACTGTAACTGGGCAATACTACAGAGATGTCCTGAATACTCTGGAAGGCAATATCACACTCAAAACGCCACATAAATGCAACAAACTGGATTCTACACCACGATAATGCATGGCCGCATATCGCAAATATTGTTGCTAAATATCTCCAAAAATGAATGTGAAGTACTATAGTGTAGATTTAGCCCCCTTTGTCTCTTTCCTTTGCCCCAAACTGAAGCAGGGGGAATTTTCCCTCATTAGAAACAGTTGTGAAGACTGCGCAATTTATTCTGAATCACCTTTCTAATCATGTTTTCCAGCATGTCATTGAACACTGGCAGAAAGGCTGGGACAAGAGCATTGCATCCAACGGGGACTACTTTGAGAAATATAATCAAAATTATGAACACGAGTATAGGTATGTTGCCAAAAAATATAACAATTCTTTAATGAACATCCCTCGTGCATTAGACTTAATAAATGATGGCTATAGTGAAAAGGGATTAAATGCATTTTTTTTCTCTTTCCCATTTACGAACGCTCTTTAACATCTCAGGTCATCAGGGTCCCATTCAATTCAGGGCGTGATACGGCCGACAAATTTTGCTCAGAGGCCTCTTCTTTCAGGCTTGAGGTTCTTTTTCGTGCCGTAAATGTACGACACGGGACCCACGGCTTTATTTCCCTTCCGAAGGAAGCCATACTTAGTATTTTTACACTACGAAAAAATCCATCGACCCTGGCCGGGTTTAAACCTTGTGTTTAGAAGGCAAGTATGGTTATCACTACACCACCAGGACCGACTAAATACATCATGAGTTACATAAAACTTCAGACATTGAAGACGCATGGATTTTAGGATGCACTTCATTGGTACTTTCAAAGTCTAAAATGAATTATGAGAAGGCATTAATCATTTCTTTTTCGGAAAATCTGTTATTAATAAAAATATTATTAACTTATTTCGTGCCGAGAAATTATTAACTTAATTCGCCTGGTAGTTAATAAGCTGAAAAATCAGTGGCAATTATTAATCTGAACAACGGTAAATAATATACACGGTATTAATATTGTTCAATTAAAATTTGCATGTATAGTGGGTTAGTTCTTAACAGAGAATTAACATTCTACAATTTTACTTCTCTAGGCATTTAGTTACAGCAAGCAACCCCAGTAACCAGTCATATGCGGTTTGATCAAAGTTAACAGCAACGTTAAGTACAAAATATCTCACCATCGAGGGAGGGGGGGCAGAGAAAGAGAGAGAGAAAGAGACCTATCACTGACCAAGGGATTCAAAAGCAAATGCGACATTTTTAACGACTTATTTGAAGGAACGTAGGGACTTTTTGTGATCATTGATATCGCTAACCGCTGACCGGTACTTTTAGTTGCGTAACATATAAATCCATTGCTAAATTCGTAGAAATCAGTTTGTTTTTTTATAATATTGTTTAACCATTTTTTTTTTTTTTTTTTTTTTTAGCTTAACGCTTTCAACAACAAATGTTTTCTTTGTTCTTTCTGAAATGTATTTATCTTAGATATAGATCTTTCAATTATATAACTTTTAATTAGATCCACACATGAACGTGTTAACGTGTTAACGACCCTGTCCTAGGTTTATTTATTAGTAAGTGGTATTAGTAATATTAAAGGGGTTTATGACAGAGTTTATTGACTCCCGCACTTCAGCCATGGGCTTTTTGTGCAACCCCAAACCACTAATAGCAGTTCGAACTCTGTATCCTTAATAAGGTCAAGAGCCCTTACTTCCATAAGGGAATCAACAATATAGTGATATGGTTGCGAACCGAAAAGTTGGTATCTCCTCTCCAGAACCTCACTCTCAATGTCTACAAATGGGCTGTCCCTGAAAGAGTTCCATTTTATGACGATATTTCCTAAAATGACCATAACCAGTAATTAATCCCCCCACTCGCATTAAATTATTTCTTCCCAGCTTCAGGAATGTCTGGGATTAGGTCCATTGACTAAGATTTTGTCAAGAGTTTGTCGGGGATAGTTGGACCATCGTTTCTTATATTTCTCCCTGGCCTTATTGCGGTTCTTACTGTGGGTTTACTAACACTGCCGGCTGGTTCAGATTCACTGTAAGAGCTGAATGGTCAGTTTGTCTGCTTCTCCATTCCCTGTCTCACCTCGATGCCCGGAAACCCATCTCAACTCCACGGAGTTGTCGTCTGACAGAATGATCATGTTAGAAGATAGTACCGTACCAATTTTGAATTAAATTGGTAAGAAGCAAGTGCTCGAAGAGCAGCCTGTCTGTCAGAAAGGATCATAATGCACTTACCACGGTATCAATACCCCTTTGGTCGCAGGTCAAGATTGCAAATATATCTACACAGTGCAGTACTTCCCAAGACTTAAACTAATGTTGGTCTTGGGGGCTTCACCGTCTGTTCCTAATCCAGTTTGGTTATATATCCGTGAGCCGTCAACAAGGTTTAACTGACTAGCTATTATTATTTATTATTGAGTAGTACTTCCCCTTTACAATAGATAGCCCTTTAAAGTTTATAATGGGAATCTTGGTTGTTGGCACTTTTAAAATCGTTCTATATTTACATCTCGTTTGAACATTGTTCCTGAAGTTATGATTAAAGCAGCGTTTAATAACCGAGGCAGGCTTATAATTGTTTTTATATAGTAGAAAAACATTAGACTTTTTGCACTGGATTATCAAAATTACCTGCCAACGTGATTCTAGTCCTCGTTTATTGCCTGCATTACAGGTTCTGCCTCATTTTCATGCTTCTGAGAACATTTCCGCTCGCTCTGAAGCATTAACATCCTGTCAAAGACATCCATTTGCATACATTATAACGTGCAGTGAATTATCTATCGCGAGGGTTGGTTTGTTGATCCTGCAGATGCTTTTTGCTTGCCTTGCCGTCTGTTTCGCCATTTCGCGGTGACTAAACGTTTGCTCTCATTTTACCGCGTCACCTTGCGCTTCAAGAGATACAGCCGTTGTAAAACCATTTTCTCCTTTCCTTTCCGATCAGCGAGGAATGTGTTTCAGATTGTTTTATAAAACCATTTTGTAAACATGGTAGTGTCGTTTCTCACATCGGCGATATGAGAATTTAGGTTGTTGACATCTTAACTCCAGTCATATCTGTATGTTTCTGTTCTTATCAGATGAGTAGATTAATTCTATGGCGTTTACATAGGAGGGAATATCTGACTATGTGAAACTGTTTCAATGTTTCGAAACAGGCAATATAAATATGTTAGCAACTATGACACACATAGCCAAGTACGTAGTGCTTGCTGTGGTTCCTTTAAAATTACAAAAACCGATTAATGTGGATTATGTGATATTTTATTCCAATGTATTTAGGTTTAATAAACAGAAGGTAAAGTATGTCATAATATATCCGTAATACCTGTGCTTCTTTTCATGATATGCGAATTCTAAACGACAATTTCGAGCGCTTAGAGACCGCTACGATTGGCCAAGGAGTTAAGGTAATGGACACGTGGTCCTGATTCTCACCAGGGAAATTTTACTTGACTGAAGTGTTTTCCAGGTTTCCCTCAGTCCTCATAAATGGAAAACGGCAAGGTATCCTAAACTTAGGCCTAGAATGTTTCCTTACTTAAAAAATAATTTTCCAATTAATTTCGATTTCATCTCATATATCATCAGTGTCCATCGCTTTTAATGCCTCAGTACTAACATCCTGTAGAAGTATTGCGACATATTGTTTCATATTGAGCCACGCGTTGACCCAGAAATATTAATACAAAATTAATGATAACAAATATTAACTTTGCTAAAGTATCTGGTAGATGGAAAATGTTTAAAATGAAATTATATACAAAAATTAATTTAAAATTTCATTGCTGTGTTATTAAAATTTATTTTCTTAATAATAAAGTTAAGGCAAGGTAGCGAACGAGAACTGAAGATTTTAATAACATAGTAATGCAAATTTAAATTAATTTTATTTGTATATATTGCTGGCAATGTGCCATTTATTACTCTCATAGCAGAATTCGTGTGTTGAAGACGAAGTCCTGTAAATATTCTTCTTTTTCCTTGCAAACATATTCATGTATTCGCGAATATAAGTTCGCCGCAACTTTCCGCAATATATCCAGGATGATTGCTTCAGTCTCTTCATGAAATTCTTTAAGAGAGTGAGGACGACTAACATACACATGATGTTTAAATGCTCCCACACAAAATCACTAACTGAAAGATCTGGTGATCTCGCAGACCAATTCATATCGCAATTCTTGGTCGCGATTCGTCCTTCGAAAAGCTCTGCGGTATGAACTGTGGCTCTGTCTTGCTAAAACCACGTGAACTAGTCCATGGATAATCCTATAGCTCATTGCTGAATAATGTTTCAGTCATATTAACGTACCGTTGTGAGGTTACAGAAATTACTGTGTACTTTGCAGGATCGAAGCACTGACTGCTTGGACAGTCTGGAGTTCGAATCGTTTTTCTTGGTGCCGAACGCTTATTCAGTATAGAATATATAGATTTAAACGCTTAATCTATGTCTTTACAGCGAATGGAACCGATTCATGAGGGCAAAACTGAAAATGGCGCAAAATTCCCACCGTAGCAGCAACACAATAATCACTGTTTTTATGACATGCTTTTACCGCGAACGCGCGATGCTCTCCCGATCACTGCACCATAGAAATTGAAATGGTATTGCTTACGGAACATTATCGTGCCTGCATAGTATTGCTAGCCAGCTTTAACTTTGGCATTCCACTAATCGATTCAAAATCCCCCATTCCTGCAGTAGTATGACTTAAAAGAAGGAAAAAAGAAGGGGAAAAAAACCCTTCTACAGTAGTTCGCGTTCTTCGGAGGAATTGCATGTATGGAGACTTAGATTGGTACTACCAACAATGAAATATTTCGATTATCTCCTCGATCACCGCCAAGAAAGAGTACGCGCTCTATTGGCCGCATGCATACTCGTTCATTGCAGTACTGAGTACCTTGTGCTATGTTGATAATGCTTCAATTTTTTCCCTTGTTTCGTTTTCTGTCAGCGTAGAAATAGATGAGCTCAATTCTACACCCATATCGGGGAATAAAATAATACATGATAATAAAAGAATGGTAAAAGTGGCTGATTCACTGTGATTATCTAGAGGATAAAGGGAATACTCAGAAAATATAACTTAAGTAATTAAAACATTATTTATATATAGAATAGTCAGGACCTCTGCGACAAAGTCGGAGGAAAGAATACATCTCACAATGAGAAACAGTTTTTGTTAAAAAAAAATCTGCTCTATAAAGCTGGTTAGACGTTCATAAACAAACAGGTCCACCCCTGTTTGTTTATGAACACTGGTTCCAACGTTAAACCACGTGCCGCTTCCTTGTCCTCACCGTGTACCTTTGTTTGTAGTCGATAGTTGTGCAGTTGAATGCAAACTCCTATTGGGAATGGGCGCTTGTGTTACAGCTATCCAACTTAGATATTTTCATTAGAGGTATGCGCAGAATGTCATATACAATTGACACAATAGGCGAACTGCTTGAGCGAATGTTCTCTGTTTTTATCACAGGTCTGAAATATCCGACACAGGCACTGCTACGAAGGTTTAGGTTCATGGCAGACATTGTGATCACCTTTTGTAATCTGTTCCAAGAGTCTTTCAGAATAAATAATAGCATGTCATAATTATTAAATGTTAAATGCCCCTAATGCCTGTGTTTCTTTCAGTGATATGTAAGTTTTAAAAGACGCGTTAGGGAACATAGAAACCGCCACCTTGGCCGAGGTAGTTAAGATACGGACTCGCGAGGTATGGGGTTCGATTCCCAGCAAGAATATTTCCTTCACTATAGTTTTTTCCAAGTTTACCTCAGTTCTCACAAATGGAAGACTGGGAGGTATCGTTTTCTTACTTAATCCCCCCCCCAATTTATTCATCATATGTATCTTCAGCACCTTTGATGTCTCAGCAGTAAAATACTGGCGTTAAATACTTTAAAAGTAAAGGAGGACATGGGCTATTTAACAAAAATATGCTTATTATAAGATCTATCTCTCCTCCAAATTTGTTTTAGAGATCCTGACACGTCTTTTAGAATTATTGCGATATATTGTGCATCTTGAGACACACGTTGACTTAGAAATATTAATACAAGATTAATCACAGCAAATATTAACTTTGTTAAAGCATATCTTTGTCGAAAATGTTATGATGAAATTATTATAAACAGGATGAACACATAATACTAGAGTACCGATTTTATATGAAAAACAATTAAATTAATAAACACTGAAAAAATGACAGATGAAAGGCTACTGGAGTTAATTCGGAAATTGATGTATCAGGGAAAACAAAAAACTGTTAGACCGCCTCTTTAATGGATGCATAAGATTGATTCACCAATAATGGTAAAAGAGATTGAAGGAAATTTGTTGCCAGGTAAACAATAATGGAGGAAGAGAGAGAAGAGTAACCTAATTATGTTTAATCATCATTTCCCAAATATGCATAAGCCACCATACATGTGTATGACTGATATGCTATATCATGTTATGATTATTATGGCTGATCAAACAATTTCGTAATTCATGTACTTTTATAAAATGTTAACCATTTAATTTTAAGTATTTAATTTGTACACATGAACAAAACGGTACTCAATACATAATTGTGTCAAAATGTCTTCTCTAAGCTTCATTACTGGAATGTACCGTTTCGCCCATTCTGAGATGCTCGGCGTGTTTCGCAAATTCTTTACAAAACACGCTCTTGATCTTTGAACATTAAAAAGCATAGTTGAGATAGTTCTAGAAGAAAAAAGAATACTGGGACTTTTAGTTAAATGAAGCTGCCAACTCACTTCCGACCCATCTCATCGATAGAAGCAGATACCGGACATTTTGAGAGGAGTGCGCTATTGCATATGCAGGTAGCATATGCATGATGTGAGGTGTCTTCTGCTATCAGCTTGAGAAGAACAAGAAGAAGAAGAAGAAGAAAACACTATTCGGATTTGGCTTCCTATATACAAGTTGTTCATATGGATCCCCTTTACTGCTTATAAAACTGTGTAACATAGCCATAAGTACAAACAGCATGAGAGAGAGAGAGAGAGGAATCGCAAGGCATAGCCATGGTAAAGTGATGACTTTCGTTAGCTAACCCAAATCTTCTCATTCCTCTCAGTTAATATTAACTTTTGAAACATCCTCAAATTTTTGTGAAAATAAATGGAACGGTTAGAGACTGGGAAAATATTTTTATATATTTAAATACTAGGTGTTGAGGAGATTTGGGTCATCATTTAAACTGCAACGGTAAACGTCAAAACTACACCCATCCTTCTCACAGTAGTGCGAAGAAAAGAAGTGGGAAAAAAAAAAAAAAAAAAAAAAAAAAAAAAAAAAAAAAACGCGCGATTGGCTTTTAGTACAATTTATAACCAAAGAAACAGTGCGTTTGGTTGTTTAGTGTGTGACTTGAAGTTTAAGATGATGGACAATAAAGGCGAACATTTTCTAACTAGATAATGCTCGACCTCATATGGCAAACGGAATAAACCAGCTGTTTTTTATCTAGATTGCAAAGTTTCTGATCGTCCTCTGCACTCTCCTGATCGGATTGTTAGACTTGTGAAAGGGAGCATAAATGCTCATTTAAAGAGGCTAAGATTTTCAGAGTTTAATTTCATAACATTATTTACATTGTAATATTATTCAAGAGGAGCTTTTTCCTGTAGTAGTTAGTCTGGTAGTTTCTAACATGATTCATAGCAATAAGTACGTGATATGAGATATGCAGAGGAGGGAAATATCTTACTATAAGATTGGCAATAATGAGGACTGCTTTGCTTGCAGGGTCTCGCTAGGAAGAAGCTGGTACAAGGGGAAAGACGTGGTTTTAATAATGGAACAACTTTGGAGGGGGGGTTAGTTTCCGAGAGCAAGGTTCAAATTCCTGGAGTTGCCTTTTAATTTACAACCATCGATCGTCAAACGAAGGCAAAACAGGGGTGGTAAAAGCCGGGTAACTATTGCCATGACATTGTTTGCATCGTTGTCAACTCTTATTAAAGGCTTACAAATTGAAAAATCTTTTGAGATCCTTAGATTTTATTGCTATTATTCATTACATGTTTAAATATATTTTGAACAAACATTTTAAATGTTTCAATTAAAAAATGAAAATTATATATGTCTGGAAAATAGTACTTACATTAGTTAGTAACTAATAAAAAAGCGTTTTTAAATAATTATCATTTTATAGCTTTTGCATTCAAAATGTTTTTCATTAAAATGCATACATACTTATTTAATTTCTAAATTGAATACATTTCATTGTTACAAAATAAAAACGCGCAATTAATTAATATATTTAGTATTGGTTAATTTTGTTCGTTAAATATATAAAAATGAAGAAATGAGATAATGTGTAAAAACACAAACATTTAGTTCTAAAAGTTAGCAAATGAAGTTACAAAACATCACTTAAAGCTTGGGCAGAGTAAAGTAGAAAATAAAAGATTTCGTCCTAGTATACGCTACAAAATGCTACAATTGTACATTAAGCAAAGCTGCACTGTACGGCATGGTATTAAAAAATAATTCCGAAAAATTATTGAGCTATTACCAAAGAATTTAGGAAAATTATAAAAAAAATTTGGATACCAAATTCGAACTTTTTATAGACGGTTCGGTCAGCAAGAATTTAGAGTGAGTCGTTCTGCAAAGAAGCCTAGGGAAACAAAGAGAACGAAGAAGAAGAAACGCTTTAATTGGAGTCGAAAGCCCAAAAGGCCTTAATTCTGACTGGGTCCAGGTAAATATTTTACCATTCGCACCTAAAAATTCAAATAGAAAAAATTAACTACAGTAATTAATTTACAATGAAGCTAATAATTAGGAGGCAATAACCTGTCAGATTCCTTACATTGCTAAGATCTGCTTTTCGACGAGTCTTAATTGTAGGTATGTTATGTAAAACAGAGAAACAACTCTGAGCGTCTAAAGGAAACTGTAAAACACCTGACAAAATCAACGTTATGGAGTTGAAATCAATTAAACGTGCGGGTTATTTTGTAAAGCACTAACTGCAGTTAAAGCAATATTTGAAAATCGTAAATGATATTTTAGCTTGTATGTTTGGTCTCATAGTGCTCACTGCATCTTTATGCAGGATGATGCTCCATGCCATACAGCTAAGGTTTGTAAATTCTTCAGAGAAGAAGGTATAGCCCCTACCCAGGCTATAGAAGGCGGAGTAATAGTTTGTACGAATAAAAGTATGCTCATTAAGAGGATAAACCAGGTTTTATGTAAGAATGAATTTAGTTTCCGACCTCAAGAGTGGTTTAGCCTGTCTGTGCAACTCATATCAGTTAATAAGGAACTGAAAGTAAATGCATAAACACAGCTTGCTGCTAGCTACAGAATAACAAATATATTTCCAATAAAATAAATTATATTTTTATGAAAAACAAGGCATAAGACATATTAAACTAAGGTTAAAAATATAATGAACAAATGTACTAGAAATATTTGACAACCAAGTGATACAGTGGTCTCGGGGCAATACGTTCGCTTCGAGACTTAAGTTTCAAGTATTCGATCCCAGCTTAGTTTCATTCAGTCCCTCAACATAATAGTAATACAACCTATTTCAGAATTTCTAATTGATGCGCTTACATTGTGTTGTTTATCTTAGGGTGTACATTATTTTGAAACAATGTAACTATTAGATTAAGTTCTTAGTAGTTTTATAGTATCATTAGCCCATATCCAGTGATCAAATCATAGTCAAGCATAACGACATAACAGTTGTATCCTCTTTAATATTTAAATACCCTAAAGTACCGATACTATTTGACGTTTGAAAGTGGGGGGGGGGCAGAGTGGATGAAACGTTAAATTTGCGTATTTTTTCCTTAAATTTGTGTTAAATAGATGGTTATTTAAACTAGAAAGCTTGAAAATAAGAAAAACCCCATATACCTAAGTGTTTAGTATGAAAAAGAATTTTCGAAAATTCCCTCTAATACATTTTAATTAAAACAATTCTAGGGAATCAGGGTTAATTCCAGTTTGTGGGGAAATGGTATTTGTTTCACAAAAGCAAAGCACGTCATTAATAAAGAAAGCAAAGAAGGCGATGAAGACAGACCCGGGGCCTGATTTGAGTGTTAATTTTCGAAAGCTAGATTCAATATCTCAACATATCATCGCTGCTCCTCCTGTATTTAAACTTCTTGTGTATTTTTCTGACATCCACATGCACACTCCAAAGTCCTGATTATTACGGAAATTCCGTTTGAAAGTAAACGACTTTGTAAAGCAAACAGAATTTTAAGGCTAAAGCTGAGTAATGCGGCTCCAGGCTTCAAGTGTGTTCAGACAGTGTCAAAGTATCTGTGATTCGTGATCGTGAGAAACCTAATGGGACCTTCATTTTCTAAGATTATTTTATATAATGTAAAGACATTCGTGGTTTAATTAATTTCATGACATCACACAACATCCTAAAGATTGGAACCTCAGACCAACTTGGATGTGAATTGTCATCAGTACATATAAAGGGGACATATTCTAACATGGAGTACTTATTAATTTTATAAATTATTGAAAATACAATTGACCTATTTGTGGTGATTGTATATTTGTTAGTATTATTTATTTTTCTATAAAACGTATAAAGAATGGCTAATTTTTAGGTAGGTGAGACAGTCAAGCTAAAACTTCTATAATAAATAAATAAATAAAATCTATATATGCCATCCTGATACCCAGTTTCCTAAACCAGGGTGTATATATCAAAATTTTCATTTATTATTATAACTACACAATATAACAATTTCTTACACACTATTTATAGATTTTCCTAATAACTAAATAAAAATACTGTAATAAAATAGTAAAAATAACTCAAAATTAATTAAATTAAACCAAAATATGAATTTACTTAACTGCTTCTCAATTTAATGATCCAAAATCTACCAAATTAACAAAATTACTGGGAGCCAGTAAGAATTTTATCTGGTAAACCAGCTTTTATATCCTAATTTTATACATTACTATACTACTGGCCACTAGTTACCAGTATGTACTGGTATCCAGTACTTTTACAGAAATGTCTCTTAAATTTACACTTAACATTTGAACATTACACTTATTAATCTTTCAAGTCTTCTTAATTCATCTCATTCATACTAGCCACCTTCTCCTTAACAACTTACTTCACTTAAAGTTCATTTTTCACTATTAATATTTCCTACACATTTATCCTAACACTTTAACTCATTAAACACTATCAACTCACTTTCCCCACACCACTCCTTTTCTTTCCAACCGTCCCTTCTTCCATCTCTCCTGATCCTCCTGGACCCCTGGTTACACCATTTCTCGCGCTCTGCTCCTCCTCTCCTGACACCACTTCTCCGTCTCCTCCCGCCGCTCTTCAACACACTATAATCTTCTTCTTATTCTTCTTCGGTCCCATAACTCTTATAGGTAAAAGCCTTCACCTTCCTTCCCATTCTCTACTTCAGATTGTAATTAAAATTATTCCCGTCTATTATAAATTTAGGTATCTCCATCTCCGTTATCACTCCCTTCTTCCGTGCTTTTATCTTCACCTCTAACATTCTCTTCCTGTTGATTTAATTAAAGTTATCTTGTATATTTTCTATTCTTGTTAAGTTATTTGTGTTTTGGGGTTATCCTTGTATACGTATGCGTTCTGATCATCTTACTTCTTTCTCTGCTTCTCCTTCTTATTATCTGTTCTTGTGGTATCACCTCTTCCCCTGCTAGATTACTTATTTTGAATGTAGCCTGCTCAAAGTATTTATATAGGCCCTTATTTCTAAGTATGTACGCCACCTAAAATTTCTCTTTCTCTTTCTTCTCTCATATGTTCCAAATAGTGCGTACAAATAATACATGCTCTGGGTTATGCTGTGTTTTACAAAATCTACATATATAATCCTGCGTTTTGTTCATTTTTTTTTCCCCGGTAAGTTTTGTAAGGTCCCTGGCCTGTAAGATAATATACCATGCCTTTGGTAGGTTGTATAAATTTAAGTTTTAACTCTCATAAATGCCATTAAATAATTGAAAGGTCTCATGCCTGCTTCGGTATTTTCCCATTCATGCTGCCATTGTACTTTTAGTTTATGTTTTATTTCTGTTAAGTTGTTGCATTGACTACCAATTATTGAATTTACTTTCTCCAAGATAACTTTGTTCAACGAATAAACAGCGCCTTTTAATTTAATCAATAAGTCATTTGGTCATGTTCCTGTAACTACTAAAAGGGCATAGTGGGTGAGGTGCTAAAACTTATATAACTATAAGCTGGCCATATACCATAGTCCACCTTTAGTAAATTCTAACTACATTTTCCTTCCGCCACGCATATCAAAACAATTTAATTAAAAACTACGTAAAACCACGAATAAAAATTAAGGTGGCCTCAAGGAAATGCTTATTAAATTTCCCTGAATCACCAATTCCAAATGCAAGGAAAGAAATTTCATTCGCCCTCAAACTTGTGACCCCTCGAATAACAAGTGTTGAGCTGATAGTGTAGAACGTAGGTGTATTGCATTTTTGGGAAATGCGAGATCTAAAAATAACAAAGAACATATAAAAAACGTATTGCCTGTTTAAAAATGGGATACAGTATGTCTGCAAATAGTCAATTGCGAAAATGTGAGCGACCAGCATGGCGAGCATTTTCAATATAGACCGACAATATAAGGAAATATTCTCATTGGTGATTAGTGGTAATCGATCGGGAATATAAGAGGCAAGCTAAAAGGCAATACTTTGAAATCAGGTAAATTATCAAGATATAAACCGTATTTACTGTTTTACTAAATTTACCCTTATTGCTGGATTACTATAACCAAATCGGAATTTTATTGTCATATTCGTGCTTCACAGCCCAAAATCTACAAATTATGATCATTTTCATGCAAGAAACTATGCTTTGTTGAACTGTGCAACTGAGATGACTGTTTATATCATGTTTTTATGCAATGTTTCTGTCAAGGATTTGGGTTCAAGTACAGTGATACACTTCAGAGGCTGGTGCACAAGCTGTGAGAAGCGCTTTCACAAACATAACAAAGCCCTGGGAGCTCCTGCAATGTAAATCGCCGCCCCGCTTGCCAACAGGGGGCGTATCTACCCCATTGTGATTACATATTATACCTCAGGATCGTGTAGGGGCTTCTATCTTGTTTTATCAGATATCTTTGTAGCACATTCTTGATTGCAGCCAATGCACTTGTTTATATAAGAGACGAGTAATCTAATATAGTAGTAATATTGGAATTACGAAAGTAATATTTGAACTTTTGAAAAAAAAAAATTCATAAAATTGGCACTTGTAATGAGCAATTTCAAAGAAAACTTGAATTAGTCACTTGTCTTTTTATTTTAATTATTTTACCGAAATTTAAACATTAATTTTATGAACTAAATCCGGAGAAAAAAATTCTGTCAGTTTCTTAAGAAAGGGCGTTACTCAAGTCAGTTACATCAAACAAGTTTCATGTAGGTACAAAACTATCGATTATCAGATTTCAGCAATGCTTTTCACATTAAGGAAAATATCGAAGTAGCTTGAGATTTTATATTAGAATTGTTTTTGCTCTTTGTAAAACAAAACATATGCTAATTACATAAACCAATGCAGTATTTCATTTAGCGTATGAGAGCTTAAAAATGTGTGTTTAGAATACAGACCTTTATTAATGGATTTATTGTTTGAAAGTCCCCTCAAGTAGTAGTAGTAGTGGTAGTAGTAGTAGTAGTAGTAGTAGTAGTAGTAGTAGTAGTAGTAGTAGTAGTAGTAGTAGTAGTAGTAGTAGTAGTGGTGGTGGTGGTGGTGGTGGTATTAGTGGTAGTGGTGGAGTGCTGATAGTGGTGGTAGTAGTAATAGTAGTAGTAGTAGTAGTAGTAGTAGTAGTAGTAGTAGTAGTAGTAGTAGTAGTAATAGTAGTAGTAGTGGTAGTAGTAGTAGTAGTAGTGGTAGTGGTAGTGGTAGTAGTAGTATTAGTAGTAGTAGTGGTGGTGGTAGTGGTGGTGATAGTGGTGGTGGTGGTAGTGATGGTGGAGGTGGTAGTGGTGGTGGTAGTGATGGTGGAGGTGGTAGTGGTGGTGGTAGTGTAGTAGTAATAGTAGTAGTGGTGGTAGTGGAAGTGGTAGTGGCAGTGGTAGTGGTAGTGGCAGTGGTAGTACATACAGTGGCACCATTAACAGGCGCACGGATACAAAGGACTGTAATACTTTTGTGATACACTAGTTATGTTTGGTTTAGCTCAAGATATTACATTGGATATTCAGCATAAGATATAAACTATATTCAACAAACAAAATAAATAGAAATAAACAAAAAATATAATAAATTATAAATAATGTAGTTCATTCCTGCCTAAATTTTTCAGCAGACCAATACTTGATAGGTGGGGATACTGAGAATATATGCCCCTTAAAAGCGCAGAATCATTCAAGCCTAATTCTAGTAAGCTATGTATATATGTAGTGCATTTATTTACAAAATGTATTTTTACAAATTTTACTCATCCATTTTGTAGGGGTCCTGGGACATACTTGCTTTGCCAATACACTAGAAAATAAATGGAATTGCATAAATCAGTATTTATCTTAAGAGACAAGCAATATATATATAATTAAATAAATAACTAAATGTAAATAGAAGCAATAAAATGAACATAAAAGAAACAATACAAAAGTAAATAACGTAACTCTCTCACATATACGTACCAAAAATATTATGACACATGTTCCCCTATCCTCCTTTCCAGCTGTCTGCCTCTTCCGATCTGAGCTGTCTCACTTTGTTTAAAAATGTACCTACCTATTCCCTCTTCCTCCTTCCTATCAACCCCCCCCCCCCTGTTAACAAACGGGGCTTATAGATATCTCTTCCCCTGAGTATTTAAAATCGATTTCTTTATTAATTGTTTACAGAACTGTAGTACATACTTCAAAAATTAAACTCATTATATAAGATGGTTGATAGTCTTGTTTCAAACACGGTAGAGTTCATCTGAGTATGTTTTTGGATAAGCGAAATACTCCTAACGGAACTTCTTGTAGTTTACTGGGCTATTTCTCTTTTAATACCCTGCTGTTTTCATACACTTTTAATTCATTTTAATTCAATGTATAAGTGATTTTGTTTAATCTGTTTGATGTGTAGACTATGTCTGAAATCGATAGTGAGATACGGTAATCGCCTGAAATGTTTATTTTGTCGTTACCATGGAATGACAAAGATATAAATGTTCTGTTTTTCACTTTAAAAACTTAACTTATCAATTATCAAGATGTACAAAAGCAACATCCATCACCTTAAAAATAAACTTAAAAATTAAATAAACATATATTCACATTAAATATGTTGCATGGGAACATTAATTTTATGGTTCAAAGTTTTATCCGTGTACCTTTTTAATTAAATTGTGTCAATTCTCGATCATCCAAAAAGTGAGAAAGACATTTTCTTACACACACTCTTGAATATTTGAAAGTAATATATTAAGTTATGAATTGTATAAGAAGTAGTACATAAGATAATAGGACAGTGTTATTATTGTGCGCAAGGCGGTGTTGATAGGCACTTAACCGAATATGAAACAGATACTAAAAACATAATCACAATAAAATTACGCATGCTTAGCATTTGGTCATTTGGTAATCTAAGCTTATAAAAATCTACATCTACATTCGCACTTATTACTCCTTCATCTGATGAAAACTTCTTTATAACTATTTCAGGTTTCAGAAAAAAAAGCTAATCTGAGGGAGCTAATACGGAATGATAATAAAATTTAAAGCAAACTTAATAAATTTCATCCAGGTCATCCATGGGACTCATAAGAGCGTGCAGTGTTATACTAAGGAGCACATGTTTCTCCACAATTTTTCCCAAAGTTAGTTAATATTAATCCTGCCACAGTTTCTTGTGTCACCATTCCCTCCCCTCCAAAATGTGAATCGCTAACTCTAAATATTTCAGATTATTGAAACAAGGCATGTCTTCGGGCGGGAACAGCAAAATGTTCTTATTTTGTTGATTTTCCCCATAGATCGTCATAATTAACCCCATGTTTCGTTCATAGATATAATACCATTAAATATTAGGAGTCCTTTTGTAAACGACGAAGTTGTGATCGGAATTTCCCATTCTCATTTCTTATTAGTAGACATGGAAAGATGGTAAAATTGACGCTAAGTTGTCTCCATAACGACCTTACAATTCAACTGCCGATATTTTATCCGTAATATCATTTTCATAGAAACAGTGAATAGGTTAACATGTGGCAAGTGTTTGAGAAGTAAGCGATAGTATATCAGAGAACATAAGAGGACTACTGTTGTACTTTCCTCCAACAAATTGCGTTCCTTGTTTAATCATTCGCTTTTTCTTCTTCTTCTTCTCACTCTCTCTTTTTGCCCTTACGGGTTTGCCCTACTTGTTTGCAACATTTCTCTATTTCCTCGTGTCTCCATACGTTTCGGAGAGCTTTGAAAGTATAGTTGCAATATCAATCATGCAAAAGTGAAGGTGAGAAGGAAAACAGGCGATAAATGGAATCTTTATTTTATCCTTGCATCGAGAGCTGAACGAAACATGGCAACAGGGTACACTAACTGAGACGAGAGACGTGTTTAGTTGAGAGGAGATAAATGTCGCATCATCACTAAAACTTTCCGCGTGCTAACCTATTCACCATTACTATAATAAGCAGCATAGCTTTTAAACGAAGACGAATATACTTCTGTGGAACACAAAGCTTGCACACTGCAGTGAATATGTATTGAAACCCATCCTTTCCACGAATTACTTCTTGCAACTCTAATGTCAGCGTTAGGGATTCGTTTATAGATACTCTTATAATAGTCAATGTATTATAAATAATGTGAAAGACACATTTTGTAAAAAAAGTAAATAATCTCGGATATGTTTAAGCTAAATTCCTTGACCCTCCATAATTATCATATATTCGTTGACCATTTTCTACATTCTGCAGCATATTAGTATACAAACAACTATTATTCATATTAATTACACAGCTTTCCTCAACATAGACAAGTTGCAACATGAAATGTCTAAATATAGATATGCAGCTATGAAGTTTAATTTAAAATTTAATATATAATATATATTATAACTTGTGTTAAAGATACTCTTTGTTGTATTTCCAAACTCATTTATTCATAAGTACGCGATCGTTTAACTTTATCACACTTAGCAGAGGTTTACATTTTCAATCTTATGCTTTTGTCGTTATTGAAAATTATATCACATTTTTAATAATGGAATTTTAAATATTCACATTTTCTTTTGTTATTATCCAACATTGCCTTCTGTTGTTAATTTATAGATTTTTTTCTTTTCAATTACAGGCTTTCATTGGAAATAGTCCGGTTATTTATTACTCATACCGAAGAGAGCTGCAGCATTGTAATGATGATACCTTTTTTTCCCCATTCCCTGGATATTAAAGAGCAAAGGTAATTATATACCGTAGCTTAGGCGGGTACTACGTGGTTCCGGCAAAAATCAACAAAGAGCCTATTCTTCCACACTGTGGATGTAGGGCATCAATGGATGTGCCAACGTACAACACTTCGCACTTGCCTGATTTTTTTTTTTAATCTATGGCTTCGCTCACTCATTATCTATACGTATTAAAGATATCACGAAGTTTGTTTAAGCTCTGGTATAATAATTATTTGACGTCTGAACATTCATTTCCCTCACAGTTCGAATGTGGAATTAATGAGTTTTCAAACAAAAACAACATCAACGTGGATTAAACCTTCCAACTATTCTGTCTTAACAAATTATTTTTGTTCGTTTCTCTTCCTACGATCTTTTGAGTTATGGTTGGGAATACATTTTTCATTTTCTGTTCTTCATATGCCGTTTTCCAATTTCGTTCCGTAATATTTTATTATTTTGTATGCTGAGGTTTTTCTCTCACTCTGCTTTAATTTGTACTCAGTGGTATATTTTAAAAGTAATATTTTTTCCTTTATGTTTCCTTTCAATTTTTTTATGTCCATACTTTGCATAATTTAATTACAATTTCTATAGAGCTTTGTTTTTATTCAGAGCTCTTCGTATAAATTACAACGGCAGGTTGTTCTTATTTCTGTTACTCTTCTCCGCAATAACATCATTTTGTCTTTTTACTAGAGAGCAAGTAACCTGATCACCCATACCAATCACAAGGAGCCGTTAATTAGCTCATTGTTCTCTTTATGCTGCTATTAGTAAATCAAAAGCATATTAATTGCGAATAAAGGCTTTGTATGGTAGTCAGAACATATGAAATAATTGTCCTATTGTAAATTACGCACGCTATTTTTGCAGTCTAACATAATGCATCTCTTACTAATTCAAACAGTAAAAAAAATAAGTTTATTTCTACAATTTTTAATTTTATTAACCGTTATGACTAATTTAGTATATTTTTTGTTACACCCTTCAGTTTATAATTAGCATGACAATTATGATTGCTTCATTAGGAAAGCATATAAGGCGAAAAATACAGATTGTTTGTAAAGAAACTATACACATGTTTCAAGCGAGTAAAAGCATTTACTAATTAGTTTTTTCTTTACAAAATATATTGGAAACTAATTGCATAATAATTCAATCAACCCTTATCTGTCCTAACATCGCTATCGAAAACTTTACTCAGTTCTTCTGGTGATTTCACCCGATTAGCGTCTGTGCAGTACTTCGTTAATATCACTCACTAGACAAAGCTATCAGATGCAACCATGAGAATGTTTAATGCGAAATTCGTGCCATCAGTCTAATATGCAATGAACGTATTGTCAATATATTTAACATAAAAGTAGTTTCAGAAAGATATTCGTTAAATAATCTCTGTCTGAATACGCACGCCAATGTTGGGTAGTTAGAGCCGCATCGGCAAAGACTTGTACATACGAATGACCTCATGAACTATGCTGTCCGTAAGGACTGTTTCGTTTCTCCTGCCAAGGACGATTGAAGGGTGAGTGTAGTGAGCAAGGGTTGAACAATGGTGGCGGAGCGTCATGCATGTCAGAGTTTAGGAGTAACTTATATTGTAACAAATCTGTATAAATAAACAAAAAGAGTACCTATGTAATGAGTGTATTCTTCGAAACAGTTGCATCTCGAAATACCTACGGTACCAGCAGCACACCTACTAATACCATTATTTTTCAGGAACAGTAATGGAACCTTCCAGGCAAACAAAATTAACAAATTATAATAACTCACCTATTTTACCAACAGAATATAGCAAGAACTCTAATTCTTAATGGATCACAGTGAATATATACAGGATGTAACAAAAAGGTATGTCAAAACTTTGGGGAAACATTCCCTGCGTATAAAGGATACAAATATGGATCCGGAAATGCTTAATTTCCTTGCTAGTCCTTTAGTCCTTGTAAGAGCCCTTTTCTAATCTCCGCATACACGGTGTGTAATGCAAACTAGAATGCCAGCATAGCTGTCCTGTGGCAATAACCCTACAACAGAATAGTTGCTTAATACATACAGTAGGTATACATTCACTTTTACCTCTGGTTAAATGTGGTTGCGGTGTTGTAACTACTCTTAGTTCCTAGATTCACCGTTGTTGTGGTCGTTCTGTACCGCGTAGTTCGCTTGTTATGCTACTCACTTCATTGTTTGCTGTAGTACCGATACGTAGTGTCAGTTCTATGTCTTCACGGACCTCTGTTCCAGGTACAGAAACATTGCGGATTTGGCAGGTGTTCATATGATCTATGGATTAGCCGAAGGTATAGGAAGTCTTCGTGTTCATATCCTGCAAGGCTGTCAGACAATATGAGATACTCCTCGATTCATCAGTGCATCAGGAACGGAATGCGACAGCGGGTTGGTGGATGTATCCGTGCTAATGGAGGACTTTTTGAACATTTTACATGATTTTCTGCTTCCCATAGTTTTGTTTTTGAATATTTTGAACAGGTATAGAAAAGGGAAGGAAGAAAGTAAGGAAATAAAGCAATTCCGGACCCATGTTTATGTTATATTTTTATCCTATATATGTAAGGAATGTTTCCCCAAAGTTTTGATGTTTAATCTTTTTGTTACATCGAAGTTCTAGGAAAGGGTGTGATGACAATGCCTAAAACACGGGTAAAAAATTAATATTTTGTATACCATTATTTATAAAGAAAGTTACATTTTAATATAAATATTAATTATAACAACAATTTAAATAGTTTGCTTTTAAATACTGTAATTAATGCTTCTGAAATGAAAAGCCATATCGTTAATGATATAAATAATAATGAAAATGTTATTACAGTGTTACAAATTAAGTAATTTACATTTATATATTTTTTCTCAGATTGTATGTAATTAATGAGTAGTAGCATTTAGACGTTAGTTACCTAGTGGGTTTTATTACTTCTTACAAATTACAAACTTCGTTCTAGACAGATTTTCGCTATGAACGCCAGTCTTTTTTTCGTCCTTGGCCATGTACTTATGCGACATAGTTATCGCGTTTAGGCTTGGTATCTGTGCATCATCATAATCAGATCACGAAGGCAATGTATAGCTTTGCTCATATCAAGGAAGAACAGTTTTCCAACACGTATATGCTACACTTGGCAAATAATCTACCATTAATACTGTCTGACATCATTTTGTAAGTTAAATATGATTTCAGGTTTGTAGTTTCCTTTTAGTACATTAAACTTACATTTATGGCCACAGTTAGATTTCAAAATATCCATCTTTTGCCTTCACACAGGCTGGAGGTCTCTCTGACTAGTCATCTTCTGGAGCACGGGTGGTCTCAATGGGAAAATTCGGCACTGTTTGCATCAAGAAACACTTCAAACTTTCTATTATAGGTTGCCTCTTTTTCAGAGAATCCCCTCTTAACACTAAAGCATTATGTAATTTAAAGGAGTGAGATCAGGGCTAGCAGATGGCCAGTTACCATTGGAGGTAAAATCCGGTATATTAGTTGCCAACCACTGTTGCCTCATCCTCGTCTTATAAACTGTGGTAGAATCTTGTTGGAAGCTCCAGGGTTCATTATTAAACATGGTTTGGTTCAATGGTATCACTTCAGAGTCCTGGTCACTTCTATATACACTTTGGTACTGATTTTTAAGTCTTT
The DNA here is from genome assembly GCA_030762175.1 of Metallyticus violacea. Taxonomy (NCBI): domain Eukaryota; kingdom Metazoa; phylum Arthropoda; class Insecta; order Mantodea; family Metallyticidae; genus Metallyticus; species Metallyticus violacea. Next base: position 35,092,689 of record CM060831.1, on the reverse strand, counting down.
TTTATAAGGTCAAACCATGACTGAAGAGGGTTAGTAGCGTCTCTGAAATGTGTAAGCTGTTTTACAAATGTTCTCGTCAGTCAAGAGAATTTTACAATGATCATTGTTGCAGTACCGCTGCTGGAACAGACTTATTTCAGTTCCCTCTACCTCTTAAACCGTGGCGTCCAGTACTCAGCCGGCAAGCTCTGAGTTCTATGTCTTCCAATCAATCATTGAGAAAAAATAATCTCACTTGCCGCAATTAACAGTTTCCGGTTGGGATTTCGGAGGATTCGAGGCGCCTCTGCTTTAATGGTCGTCGTTGCTCATGCAATGCTAGGCAGTTCAACTTTCTGGCGATCTTTCACATTATCAGATTTCAGTGAATCTCAATAAACCTTTATCTAATCTTGAGGACTTATAGAGTCTAAAAATACTCAATTGATGACTTCCTAATACCTGAATAACAATCATAGCTACTCATGATTTTGTATTCGCCTCACTCCGTGCTAATAAGAAGAACACACAATGGTCACGACGCGGTTTATGACCTGGACAACCCAAGTCAAACGTTTGTGACATTGTTTATGATTAGCCTAACCGCCACTGGTGGCCGAGGTGGTTAAGGCGCGGATTCGTGAGCGGTAGGTCTGAGGTTTGAATCCCACCAGGACCGTTCAACCTGACTGAGGTTTTTTCCAGGTTTTCCTCAGTTCTTATAAATCTCAAATGCCGGATAGGTACTCTAAACTTAGTCCTTTCCATCCTTAAAAATAGTAAAACGGGCGTTAAACACTATACAGAGAGAGAGAGAGAGAGAGAGAGAGAGAGAGAGAGATTAGACTAGATACCGCGAGAATTAAATTTATGATGGCATTGTCTGGCTGGAATTGGAAATGCAAGCGTTAGCAACACAGAACGCGCGCGTAGCTTTTTTTTTTTTTTTTTTTTTTTTTAAATATTTTTATTACATCTTGCGGGGGACTACGTTGTGCTATTTACCTGCCAGCGTTGGGGATATGCAGGTAAAATAGTTACCAAAAATTAATCTATATTAATGTCTATAGTTTTGAGAAGAGAATCTACCCGCCGAATTTTATAGTCTAATTGTTATTCTAAGTGGGTTTAAAAATTTAAAGAGCCTAACGCTGTGCAACGTGTGCCATACCCACTTTTACAAAACAGTTTATCCTGGCTTCATTTTTTTTTTTTTTTTTTTTTTTTTTTTTTTTGACGTGCAACTTCTGGGAACTGGAATCATTTAGTTAGAAGGCTGTGCGCAGGCGTACCAACATTGTTTTCCTCGGCTGAACCGTCTTGTTTACTTTGTTAATGAGAAATGTGGTATAATTGAAAGCTGTTTTCTGTGTCTGTAGTGAACATTCCTTCTTTGTGTATTGCTACATTCTTCATTGTGCCTCGTTTTAGCAATAGAGTATTTAAAAAGTGAAGATAAACATTATAAAAAAAAAACCACTAAAAGAGACCTCTGCATGTAGAGGTTAGGAATGAACTTTCAAGGGCTTTAATAGTTCTAAAAGAAAAATTGGGGAGGTACTTAACTTACCAGACTATGTACAAGATGACTTTTATACAGGATTTAGATTGATTTATTTATCCTTTCTTTCATGTGCAATGTGTTGTGCATCATGTGAATCAAATAGCCTGAAACTGTATGATAATGGGAACTGGTATGATATTGTGTGCACATTGTGTATAAAGTGTGACAATTGTGGATTTACATCAGAGTTTAAAACTTCAGGTATCAAAAACCATATTTATGCAACAAATGCTAAGTTGACCAATGGCATTAGATGCATTGGTGTGGGAAGTGAGAACACAAATTTAGTTAAGTGGAACAATGACTGTGCAAGAAAGCAGAGATTACTGAAGAGGTAAGAAGCTGAAGAATAACAGAAAGTTGAGGAATATCGTGCTGTGGATTTTTAAAGGTACCTAACACAAAATAAGTACAGGCATGCATACTTCACAAACTTTGTGCTCGTTTTTCATAGTGTACAATTTTTTGCATGTAAGGAAGGTTTTCTTAAAAAGTATTATACATACAGTAATGAAATATGGCTCACTTCTTTCTTATTAATTAATGAACATTTACTTGCAGAAAGTGTTGTCTTAACTGTTCATCTAAAATTTTTGATTTGGATACAGAAGTGTTTTGTTCCACAGCTATCAAGTTCCTAAAATAAGCATTTTTAAATAACAAGCAATTACTGTAATAAACGTTTCTCTGCAGGGATTTGTTAAATATAGCGCAAAGAAAATGTGCGCAAAGTGTAAAATCCATACCTTTAATACTCAATGAGAAAATGTTCCTTGTGCCCCGAACTGTCAGGTTAGGTTATGTTGGCAAACTATAGCTCTTAATAACTGGCAAATTTCAAGTCAATAGCTGCAATAGTTTAAAATCTAGGACTAGTTTACTATTGCTGTGCATTTGGAACCACATACTCAAACTGAACATAAATCATCATGTTGAAACACTAAGCGCCACACCGCCACGGGTGGCCGAGGTCGTTAAGGCACGGACTCGTGAGCGGGAGGTTTGCGGTTCGAATCCCGCCAGGACCATCCTCCCTGACTGGGGTTTTTTCCAGGTTTTCCTCAGTCTTCATAACTGGCAAATGCCGGGGAGGTACCTAAACTTAGGCCTGGAACGCTTCCTTCCTTAAAAAAAAAAAAAATCCTTTCCCAATTTATCATTTCATCTCGTGTATCATCAGTGTCCACCGCCTGTGGTGCCTCAGTAGTAAAAACGGGCGTTAAACACTACTCAAAAAAAAAAAAAAAAAAAAAAAAACTAAGCGCCAGCCCCATCATGTGCATCACTAGAGAAAGTAAATAAGGATGCATTGACAATCAGATGATTGGATCCGTTAACAAATAAACAATTATTGTAGGTATATCTCTCAAATGTTGTTTTATACAATAATTGTGCAATAAGCTGGCATTAATCTCCGTGGAGCGAATTTAAATGTACATTACTGTAGGAACAGGAGACAGCACCAGGCTATCTAAACACGTGTTCATTTTTCATATCTTATCTCCTTCTACGTGATGATGGATGCTCTTATATCACATTGTAGCTATTTCTGATAAAGATAATTGATGAATACCTCTTAAAGGAAATGTTTTACTACTCCTATGATGATGGTTGTTGTGGTCTATATTTTTAAACAATTTTTGAAATATGTTTAACGACCGTTTTAACTACTGAGTCATCATAGGCCGTGAGCGCTGATGATACATGAGATGAAATGATATATTGTAAAATATATTTTTTTAAGCCAGGAAACGTTTTAGACCGAAGGTTTAGGGCACCTCCCCGGCATTTGTCATTTATGAGGACTGAGGAAAGCCTGAAAAAAACCTCAGTCAGAGAGGACGGCCTGATGAGATTCGAACCCCAGAACTCCCGCTCACGAGTCCGCGCTTTAACGACTTCGACACCCGTGAAAGTACTCCGATTATGAAACCTTTATTGTTAATATTGAGATCCCACATTTCTAGCTGGCATTGTTTGTTTTCATTGTTGTCAGCAACATTTTGCGCCTTAGTCGTTTCAGGTAAACCTTCCTAGTACCACTGGGGTCAATCTGATTCCAAAAGCAAATTTAAATAAGAATCTCCGCCATGTTTAAAACTATAAATTTCAAAATTTGTGACTTTATCCCTCTGAGTCAACTGTATCCAGTGATGTTTTATTCATTGTTATATTTTCAATACATTGAAATGTATTCATATTTTTGCACTGAGTACCGTTGGAGTCCATATGGCCCCATATAAAATTGACATTTTTCTTTGAATGTAACATTATGAAAGTAGTAATGCTGACCGTTACTTTGAACAAATGTTATACGAAACAGGTGCAACAATGGAAATAACATTTCTCACTTATTTGTTACCCATTGTTAATGTTTGTTGCCTCAGTTGTGAAGCTGTCCCTGGCTGCCCGTCGATTACAGAGTAATTGAAATAATTAATATTGTAATTTTAGAATCAACAATTCAGTAACAATGTGCAAATATGTTGTGCAATTTCTTCCAGTGGAGAAACTTTAATGACATAACTCGTATATGTAGAATTAGTATTATATAGTGTTTAAATGCGTTCATAATGTGTAATTTTTGGTAATATTTAAGAGATAACATATAGTAATACAGCAAAGTAACGAAAAATTCACGTCTTCCTCCGAGCACAGTAAGACTTGGCAAAAGGTTAGAGAATGCAAGTTAATCCCTTGCATTGAGGGTATGCAGCTACAGGGTTGGAAATGCCCCCGCCTCAGACAGACACCGACCTGTTCGGTGGTCAAGTCGCTGGTGTCCGAGTAAAGGGGTCAGTGACAGTAACGTATGAAATCAGTTTAAATTAATCTTATTGACGAATAGCGGAGCATTTGGCTTGATCAAAATTGTCCAGTGAATGGAAATGGAAGTCATTGAGGTAAGCACTAACCTTTGAGCGACGCTAAAGCGAAACTAGCGGAAATATTTCGCGTTGCTGTCCGTGGATAGCGCCATTTTATATTGAGTATTAAAGGGATAGATTTTGCCCAAAAGTCGCGCAGTCTCAGACTTTTCCGGGCCCAGATACGTGTGATTGTCGTCGCCCGGAGATCAGCGGAAAAGCGGCCTAAGTACCAAGTACCAGTTCCGACTTGACCGTCAAAACCCATGCAAGATATCGATACAATATTACTGAACTGCAGTAAGAATACTGTTGAAATAACAATCTCTTCGCATTCGGCACCATTTGGTGAATGCAATAAAGTTACGCGTTTGCCAAGATTACCTTGCCTGTGGCTCGATTCGAGACGTAAGTTGATTTAAATATTCATGTTCTGGAGAATACACAAGCTCATCAACTTAATCACGAGGCGTTACATATCGGCGCATTCCATACCAAATCTCCTTCACTCAGCCCTGGCTAGCTTACAGCTGCCAGAAATCAGCAGGAAGCCAGAGAGAGAGAGAGGGGGGAGGAGGAGAGAGTCATGTAAGCAGAGTTGGTGGTCTGCAGCAGCCGTGACGAAATCTGCGATCAGCGAACTGAAATTAATCAACACAGCTACCATACAGCCCAGTTCCTACCCCTGTCCTTTAAATCTGATTCAGTTGTTATTATTTTGCCTTGGTATGTCGTATAAATACATTATGGGTACAAAAACGTTTGAGAGTTCAGAAATAAAAGTAATTTTGAATGAAGAGAATATACTTGAAGGGCCATCGGATGACGATGGAGAGATTTGTGCTGCTATTATACCTGAAGTCGGTGAATCGGGTAAAAATCTGATGATGATGGAGATTTAGAGACTACTGTTAAGTTGATGACCTCTCAAATTTCAAATTTTTCACAACTAAGTACTCTGCCAGGGGGGAGGGGGATAAAACGTGGACAGTATCACTTGTGTGAGTGAATGTTCTGCAGAAGGAAAACATCCATAGAAGTGTATAAATTCTTCTTTCGTCTGTAAACATTATTAAGAGTTGCTTTGTTTCAAATGTAAGGACGTTTAAGATGTGGAAGGGCAACAAGTTGTAAAATGTGCTTATAAACAAAGTTATCCTATTTTAAGGTAAAAATGTGTGTTTAAGCCTTTTCATTAAAACAGAAGCATCTACGAAGTGCAGGGGCTTGACAGTCGCATGCTATGGCACTACTTCTGTCAAAACGTTCCTGATAACTTCTCATGATGATAATCGCTTGCGCATTTAGATTCACACCCACGGCTGCCATTGTGCACTATTATAATGCTTTTTCATTTTTCAAAAGTATCTGCTTTTTCGATTCCTTATAGGGGTGTGCTCATCGTTCATTCAGGCCAGTCCTTGTAGTATATATCTTATTTTCTTCCCCGTTACGATGTATATTTCTAAAATATCTACACTTGCATAACTCGATATCGTTCATTTAATTTCCCTTCAAAACCTTAAACACAATTTCTAGCAATAGTATATGAAAGATTGATTTTTTACAACAAGCCAATGTAGGATCAAAGTGTGCACTATTTTAAAGCACATCTAATGTGAGTGTTTCAGCTTTGAAGAAAAACTTTGCACTCTATTCTAATGACACACCTCATAAAGTTATTTGATTTTTCCCAGTTCTGGCTTACATTTATTCCTGTCCTTCTTCCTTAAGGTAACCAGGAAGTGGAAATTAGCAAATGATGCAGCAGCATACAATTTACACTGTATCTCAGAAATTTATAAAGCTATCATTATGAGATTTTATTACATATTAATAATATTTAATTAGGGATGATCTGTAAATTTTAATTCTCTAATGCACATAAAAAGTTGTTAAAGAAAAATATTTTATTTCCCTATAACTTAAAAGTTTGACATAAATGTGCATTTTTTTCATGGTTGGTTGAACCAATCTTGTTAAACATTTGCAGAAACATAACATATGCAAGTGTGAAGTGTGGTAACTAGAAGAATTTAAATATCACTGTTAGTTGATAAAAATCAATACCAATAAGAAATAATTGTTCTTTTATTTATTTATTTTTTTTTTCCAAATTTTGAAAAGTAATTTCTTTTCAAGCAACTAGCATAGATATATTTATTATTCTAGTTCCTAAGAAAGCATGTTGTCTGCAGGTGCAGCATAAAAATCATTCCAGTTGCACTAATAGTTTATAAGAAAAATGCATGATTATGTCACAGTGTTTTCAGTTTTTTGTTTAAAAAAATATTTTGGTTTAAAAATGTTTAAAACACTTTTTATGTGCACTCAAAAACTAAAATTTACAGAACAAATTTAGTTAAGTTTTCTTAGTGTTTCACAAAAATTTCAAATTGATAACTTTAAAACTTTCTAAGATACAGCGTAAAATGTATACTGTTGCATTATTTGCTAGATTTACACTTCGTGGGCACATTAAATTCTTTCTACTCGCTCTCATATACCACTGTATTGCACAGCTATTTTGTTATATCATTCACAGGAAGATTTGGAAATGTCTTACATTAATTTATTGAAACCTCCAATAGTTTTCTCTTTTTGGCACTTTTTATTGACTTACTTTTAGAATGTCTTTGAATCGTCACTAACTATACTCGCACGTGTATAAGACGCCATTTTTGCAGTTCACTGAGAGGAAGAGAATAATGTTTAAATCACAATAAACAAAAAACTTCAGTGCTGATAATCAAAAGTAATATAATTATAGCAGTATTATACAAGCTTCGTGATTTATGCTTATTATTCATGGAAACCAAACTTTAATTTTGAACCACTACGTTTCGAAGGGAATATGACAAGAACATCCAAATTAAGAAAAGGACTGCAAACGATTGCTGAGCTCTACCTGTACAGTTGGCAAAGGAAATAGAAAGAGTGCATGGTGGAAGGTTAAAAGCCGCTTGAGAGATATGGATAGGCAGCAGACAATTGTGCAACATAGGGAAGTTTTTTGCGAGTACAATCGGGGCCTAAACCTGAACGGAAGATGGAGCAGTGATTCAGACTAGAGATAAGGCGGATGGATGTCACAGACAAAAATGGTTTGAGAAGTTTCTACATTTGTGAGGAGAGGAAATCGTATATTGACCGAATGTAAAAATTCGGAAGAATAGAAGAAAAAGTATCTACCACTACACTTTACCATATAAAGCCTGTGATGGCAGGCAAGGGAGAGGAGAGAGAGGAGAATAGACCAATTTCTGATGAGTCAAACAG